>JAXIVJ010003245.1:0-22500 GCA_036785665.1 Chirona hameri | reverse complement strand
TACATACATACATACATACATACATACATACATACATACATACATACATACATACATACATACATACATACATACATACATACATACATACATACATACATACATACATACATACATACATACATACATACATACATACATACATACATACATACATACATACATACATACATACATACATACATACATACATACATACATACATACATACATACATACATACATACATACATACATACATACATACATACATACATACATACATACATACATACATACATACATACATACATACATACATACATACATACATACATACATACATACATACATACATACATACATACATACATACATACATACATACATACATACATACATACATACATACATACATACATACATACATACATACATACATACATACATACATACATACATACATACATACATACATACATACATACATACATACATACATACATACATACATACATACATACATACATACATACATACATACATACATACATACATACATACATACATACATACATACATACATACATACATACATACATACATACATACATACATACATACATACATACATACATACATACATACATACATACATACATACATACATACATACATACATACATACATACATACATACATACATACATACATACATACATACATACATACATACATACATACATACATACATACATACATACATACATACATACATACATACATACATACATACATACATACATACATACATACATACATACATACATACATACATACATACATACATACATACATACATACATACATACATACATACATACATACATACATACATACATACATACATACATACATACATACATACATACATACATACATACATACATACATACATACATACATACATACATACATACATACATACATACATACATACATACATACATACATACATACATACATACATACATACATACATACATACATACATACATACATACATACATACATACATACATACATACATACATACATACATACATACATACATACATACATACATACATACATACATACATACATACATACATACATACATACATACATACATACATACATACATACATACATACATACATACATACATACATACATACATACATACATACATACATACATACATACATACATACATACATACATACATACATACATACATACATACATACATACATACATACATACATACATACATACATACATACATACATACATACATACATACATACATACATACATACATACATACATACATACATACATACATACATACATACATACATACATACATACATACATACATACATACATACATACATACATACATACATACATACATACATACATACATACATACATACATACATACATACATACATACATACATACATACATACATACATACATACATACATACATACATACATACATACATACATACATACATACATACATACATACATACATACATACATACATACATACATACATACATACATACATACATACATACATACATACATACATACATACATACATACATACATACATACATACATACATACATACATACATACATACATACATACATACATACATACATACATACATACATACATACATACATACATACATACATACATACATACATACATACATACATACATACATACATACATACATACATACATACATACATACATACATACATACATACATACATACATACATACATACATACATACATACATACATACATACATACATACATACATACATACATACATACATACATACATACATACATACATACATACATACATACATACATACATACATACATACATACATACATACATACATACATACATACATACATACATACATACATACATACATACATACATACATACATACATACATACATACATACATACATACATACATACATACATACATACATACATACATACATACATACATACATACATACATACATACATACATACATACATACATACATACATACATACATACATACATACATACATACATACATACATACATACATACATACATACATACATACATACATACATACATACATACATACATACATACATACATACATACATACATACATACATACATACATACATACATACATACATACATACATACATACATACATACATACATACATACATACATACATACATACATACATACATACATACATACATACATACATACATACATACATACATACATACATACATACATACATACATACATACATACATACATACATACATACATACATACATACATACATACATACATACATACATACATACATACATACATACATACATACATACATACATACATACATACATACATACATACATACATACATACATACATACATACATACATACATACATACATACATACATACATACATACATACATACATACATACATACATACATACATACATACATACATACATACATACATACATACATACATACATACATACATACATACATACATACATACATACATACATACATACATACATACATACATACATACATACATACATACATACATACATACATACATACATACATACATACATACATACATACATACATACATACATACATACATACATACATACATACATACATACATACATACATACATACATACATACATACATACATACATACATACATACATACATACATACATACATACATACATACATACATACATACATACATACATACATACATACATACATACATACATACATACATACATACATACATACATACATACATACATACATACATACATACATACATACATACATACATACATACATACATACATACATACATACATACATACATACATACATACATACATACATACATACATACATACATACATACATACATACATACATACATACATACATACATACATACATACATACATACATACATACATACATACATACATACATACATACATACATACATACATACATACATACATACATACATACATACATACATACATACATACATACATACATACATACATACATACATACATACATACATACATACATACATACATACATACATACATACATACATACATACATACATACATACATACATACATACATACATACATACATACATACATACATACATACATACATACATACATACATACATACATACATACATACATACATACATACATACATACATACATACATACATACATACATACATACATACATACATACATACATACATACATACATACATACATACATACATACATACATACATACATACATACATACATACATACATACATACATACATACATACATACATACATACATACATACATACATACATACATACATACATACATACATACATACATACATACATACATACATACATACATACATACATACATACATACATACATACATACATACATACATACATACATACATACATACATACATACATACATACATACATACATACATACATACATACATACATACATACATACATACATACATACATACATACATACATACATACATACATACATACATACATACATACATACATACATACATACATACATACATACATACATACATACATACATACATACATACATACATACATACATACATACATACATACATACATACATACATACATACATACATACATACATACATACATACATACATACATACATACATACATACATACATACATACATACATACATACATACATACATACATACATACATACATACATACATACATACATACATACATACATACATACATACATACATACATACATACATACATACATACATACATACATACATACATACATACATACATACATACATACATACATACATACATACATACATACATACATACATACATACATACATACATACATACATACATACATACATACATACATACATACATACATACATACATACATACATACATACATACATACATACATACATACATACATACATACATACATACATACATACATACATACATACATACATACATACATACATACATACATACATACATACATACATACATACATACATACATACATACATACATACATACATACATACATACATACATACATACATACATACATACATACATACATACATACATACATACATACATACATACATACATACATACATACATACATACATACATACATACATACATACATACATACATACATACATACATACATACATACATACATACATACATACATACATACATACATACATACATACATACATACATACATACATACATACATACATACATACATACATACATACATACATACATACATACATACATACATACATACATACATACATACATACATACATACATACATACATACATACATACATACATACATACATACATACATACATATATACATACATATATGTATGTACTCATACATACATACATACATACATACATACATACATACATACATACATACATACATGCATACATACATACATACATACATACATACATACATACATACATACACATATATGGAGTCATGCATACAGACGTACGTACCACATACAAACACGTAGACGCACGCCCAGGGACAACCATGCACGTGTAGCCGAGGCAAATAGGATACAACGCACGAGGGAGGTATGACGATAGCAGCATGGTGAAAAGTGACAGTGGGGAATAATGGACAAGATCGTAAGGAGGCAAAGACAATATGTAGCCGCGCCCCTGTACTCAAAATGCCTGCCGACACGGTCTGCTGCACTGACGGGTGATGGGGTAAAAGGGGGGTGGAGGTGAATGGGAATTCAAGTAAGAGGAGATCATTTTAACGAGAGATAACAAAGTTCTCAGATGCATGGATCGGTTTCGGTGAGAGTAGTTAGTTCGGAAGGAGAAAGTTGTGTTTCCAGGATAATGGGAGTTAGATGATGGGATATTTATTTTGCCAGAGGGTCCATTCCGCGATGCCAAGAAGTGATCTGGATCGCGCGCAGTAAGTCGCGAAATACTGGCGGGTGCTCGGAAGAACCCGGTAACGCCAGGTTCTGGGAAACCAGGAGTGACTAAATGGCCGTCCACCTCGTGTAAATGCCCTAGAGAGGAGTCAGGCTTGTGAGGTGGCGGCATGTGCGAGCCAGAATGGCCATCCGCCTCAGGTAAATGCCGTAGGGGAAGACAGGGTGCTGAGGTGGCGACGTGTGCGGGCCTAGATGGCCATCCGCCTCAGATAAATGCCGTAGGAGGAGTCAGTGTGCTGAGGTGGCGACGTGTGCGGGTCTGAATGGTCATCCGCCTCAGATAAATGCCGTAGGAGGAGTCAGTGTGCTGAGGTGGCGACGTGTACGGGCCGAAATGGCCATCCGCCTCAGGTAAACGCCGTAGGAGGAGTCAGGGTGCTGAGGTGGCGACGTGTGCGGGTCTGAATGGCCATCCGCCTCAGGTAAATGCCGTTGGAGGAGTCAGGGTGCTGAGGCGGCGTGGATTGGCGATTTGAGCACCACGGGGCGCAGTAAGTCGTGGATCCCAGCAGTAGTGGGCGGCAGGAATGGACCCAGACAGAAAAGCATGTGTGAGTTGATTAATATTTGAATTTGGATTGCATAGTTAGAGTAGAAAGTTATCCATTGCGAAGAGCTGAATAAGTTAAGAGACGAAATTCGCTCAATGAACCAGATTTGGCCCTGGTGCGTTCCCGGTGTAACACTACGCACCACTGTTGGGGATAGGAAAAGAGGGAGGAGTCAGGAAGACCAACCTGAAAGTTTACTGCAAAGTATGAAAGAGATTGATGTTTGAGTGAATGCCTGGAGAGAGTCTGAGTGAAAGGATGTATGAATGTGTTAGTTCCAGTGGGAGTTGGTCCTCGGCGTAGCGTTGTACTGGGCATGCGGAACAGGCATGTAACTACTCTTGGAACTCACTGTGATGGTTTGGGAGACAAACCGTTGGTGAAATTATGTAAGGAGGAGCCAGAGTGCCGGCTCACGAACAAGGAACCAGGACCTTATTCCACCGGACTAATTCCCAATTAACCCGCGACATTGTACCACCCCCACCATAACCGTGCAGCGACCTATGTGCTCGCCGATGATTGACCTGCCTCCAAAATAAAAATGTGTGTACGGGTCTAGTTCGATTCTGCATTTGCAACCACAAAATTTAGTAGTATCTCGAAAACAAGGGGGTATAACATTCTGAAAATGCCATATTTCGATTCCTGATCTCAAGAAAATCCCGTGAGCACAATTTCAAAAATGTTGCAAATTGTTGAAAATTGTTGCAAGCAGCTCTAATTGTTGCAGATTAGGCTGAAGAGCCTCACAATTTATATCATTTCATTTAGCGACCCAAAATTAACGAAAACAAGAGTTTTAAAAATTTCGAAAATGTTGCAAATGTTGCAAGAAATTGCAGAACGAATAGTGAAGCGAAACCCCGTTACATAAACAAAGATGGCGGCTCACACAAAATCTCTCCAACGATACTCGTAGCGACAAGAAAAGTCGAATCGACCAATCGGTCCGACTTTTCGAATCGACCAAGCGGTCCGACTTTTCGAATCGACCATTCGGTCCGACTTTTCGAATCGACCAATCGGTCCCACTTTTCGAATCGACCAATCGGTCCGACTTTTCGAATCGACCAATCGGTCCGACTTTTCGGAGATAAGCATTAAGTGATATGCCATATTTGACAGCCGAGTGGCAGGCGGCTTGGGCCGAATGAACACGATATATTTATGTATCATTCGGCAACCAGAGCAGCGATAACCAGCTCGCAAGCGTGAGATCATATATCGCCCCTATGGTTTCAGACAGGGTGTCGTCACACAATTCGGAGTGGGCGTGGGGAGGGAGCAGGTGATTACTGATTGGCCTCACTCCCATATGGCTAATGGCGGGCGGGGGGGGGGGGGGGTGATTTCCGCTCCTCCGGTATGGATAGCGGAAAAACGGCGGCGCCGCCAAATTTGGCACAGCTGTTTGGGCATCAATTACCCACATGATGTGAAATTGTTGATCTCAGGTCATCTCGGGTCAGGTCACCGGGTCAAGTCAAGTGACTCCACTTAAAAAAAAAATGCGGTGGTGCCACAGCCAAAGTGGCCAAACGGTTTGAAACTCACAGGATGTCATCAGGTGATAAGCACCTACAATTCGTTTATCTCGTTTTTTTTATATCGGTGACCTAAGGTCAGATCGATTTCGTGACCTCCCCATTATAAGTAAATGGGAAAAAGGAAAGCACGTATACATCCATAGGAAATTGACAAATTTGACCAGTTTTCACCAGATTCACCACTCGTGTGCCAAATGCAAAGCCCTATGTCACATTTCTGTTCTTTGACCTCTACGAGGCGTCGAGGTCAACTCAGGTGACCCCCAGGTTACGTATGGGCTTTCTTCAATAATCTTTACCAAATCAAGGTAGAGCAATGGGGCTTTCACCATTATATTTGGCTTCTCGAGACGAATCAATTGATGTAAAATTTGACCTTGACCTGACCTTGAACTGGCCTCAGGTCAAGTCATTTTTTTATATGACCTAACTAGGTCACCCAAAATATTACTCGATGCGTCTCGATGAGAAAAACACAATGGTGAAATCTGTTTTACTCTATCATGCTTCTGTCAAAAGTAATTCCTTAAGAACAATTCGGCGATTTTTAGAATGTTTCAAATTCAATAGCTTCTGCTGACCTAACTATTGACTTTAGGTTAATTCTGATGAAACAGTGGTGACAAAAAATAAATTATCTTTCGATCGTTTTTTTTACGCGCGTCGCTAGCTTTTTTAGTTATCGAGATGTAGACGGTTGTATCAAGGGCACTCATATATAGCCGAAATGTGACCTCTGGTGACCTCAATATTGACCTGACCCAAGGGCGGATCCAGCCGGCGTTTTTTTTTGGGGGGGGGGGGGGGGGGGGAGTCAACCAGTTTGAGCGGATCTTACTTAGGCAGCCCCAATTTCGAAAATCTCCCGGATTTGGGCCACTTTGTTTTGCAACCACACGATTTCTAATGATTTCTGTTTTTTTTTTCTTCAGCTTTTCGACCTTTTGGGATATCGAAAAAGGTATAAAAGGTATACTTATGTTTTCGTTCCAGAATGCAAGGAAAAAAACATGAAAAATGTATGCTGAATCAAGCCGGCCCGAGCAATGAGCAATCTTTCCGTTCGTCTTCGGGGCCAACTACTTTTTGCTACAGGGTACGATGACCCTTGCAACAACAAACAAAACAAGAGTATCTTATATTTGAACAGGTTTTTTTTGCGGACAAGGAAAAAAATGTTAGTGGAAAGAAGCTACCATAGAAATTTAAAACAGAACTTGGAGCATCAAATACATGGTAGTTTTCTTCAGAATTTCCAGCTCCGAATCTCCGATAGTAAACCGAGGGGATGGTCCGACCGGAAAAATTAATACGCATTTCGCTGCACAAATGTGTGTCGTTATCCGTTGCGCTTCGATGAAAAAGAGCTAAAGGCAAGGACGTCAAACATGATCGAACCAGTCGCACTTCCGCCATTCAAAACAATAATACAGATCAGACCAGATCATGGCGTCAAATTCAATATGCATTTCAAGAAACTTTAGCTACCCATCTATGCACCGCATACGGATAGGATGATCAACTTCCGTTGCCAGGTTCTTGCAAAAAACATGTCCCTGCTCCCGGACCTCGAGGCCATTTGCGCATCTCGACGGGTCCATAGATACGACACACGCAGACGAAGTAACCGATACCTACTACGGTGAAGGCTGCACTTCTCATATTACTGTCATACAGTCTATGGCAGAAACCTGCGGCAGCCAGTCAGGCAGCGGCAGCCTGAAATAATCTAGCTGGCGACTTCCCGATCGCGCAAAGAAGCCAAAGACTTCGCTGACGGATGGCATTATAATGTCATTCGTATAGGACAGACCTATAGGTCTCGCGGTGAGCTTCGCACATGATCAGCGCCTCCGTCATCCGGAGCTCGGTCCAGGGGTGGTAAAGTGTTCTGTCCTTATGGGTAAGGTCGGGGACAAAATGCTCCTTCCCATGAAGTACTCGGGGTCAAAATGCCAGTAAAATCATTACCTATGGCTATGTCATTCCTGGGAAAATTTACCAAGCGATCATGTCCATAGAAATACTGATCGTCAAAACCACTTCAGATGTAATATTCACTTAAACATCATATTAATGACGTCAGCATGTATGTACATTTACATTTGTTTTAAATGGGGAATAATTTATTCCATCACTAGTTTTTCGAGCCTTTGTACCAAAAAATACTCACTGTGTACTACTCTGGAATTTGTACCAAAACTACTCACCTAGTACCAAACTTCACTCAGTCTATACCTTTTTTCCTGCCAAATACCTAGTTCATGTGGTTGCCAGATGCAGACGCTCAGTTTGAACCAATATGTGCTCAATTTGTACCTTTTACGCTTTCATATGGTCCTCCATTACTCCATAGCACGCCAAAAGCACGCCAAGGCTACGAGCGAATCTTAGGCCGCCCCGATCGGACTGAATGGCTACGAGCGAATCTTAGGCCGTCCCGATCGGACTAAATGGCTACGAGCGAATCTTAGGCCGTCTCGATCGGACTAAATGGCTACGAGCGAATCTTAGGCCGTCCCGATCGGACTTAATGAGGGGTTAGGTTAGGTTAGGTTATGTTTGGTAAGTTAGGTTAGGTTAGTTTAGGGTAAGGCTTGTGCAAAAGGAATATGCAAAATGTTGTTATGTCCCTGCAATTTGGCGCGCAATGTTACCAGTTAAAACTTATACTGAAAACTAAGCTAAAAAGTTATATTTGCTACCAGATTTGGATGAAACTATCGATGTATTACAAAGCTAGTAAAATCCGGTACAAGCTGAGTATCGTTTGGTACAAGGCTAGTTTAAAGTTCCCCAAAAACTCTGATATTTGGTACAAATAACGAAATATTACAGATAGAGTAGAAAGAAGTACAGATGCAGTGAACTTAACCAAAACTGGGAAAACTAGTACAAAGTGAGTAGTTTTTGGTATAGCGTAAATTACATCCCGTTTTAAATTAGCAGTTGCGCTTCAGCTCTGGATTCTCAATAACTTAGTTTCACCCATATTGCCGACGAAAAAATACATACCAGCTATCTAGTTAGACAATTGCTCCCCCGGGGCAGGGGGTCGGGGTGCTTGTGTATTTTCAATGGAGTGAGTCTGAGATCGACTGTCAGGACAGTCGATCTCATTGTTCTGGTACTTTGAGAGTTCTACTATAAATAGTAGAAAATCCGGTTAATTCAGCATGAACATTCACATTCCAGTTATACCGTGCATCCTGCGCAATTGCGTCGTTTATGGCACACGGTGGAAGACCCTATACGAAGGTAGAGTCATCCGGCGATTTGACCGAATCCGACTAAGGAATGGTGACGTCATCAGGACGGAAGAATCCCTTACCCCTATACAAATCAATAATAACTCGGAATTTTTGAAAGACTATATAGATAATTCCACTGGGCCGAATTACGAACAACATGCCCTGAAAGAAAGACCGATTCAAGCTCTCTAACTTATGGAAATAATATTTTGCTCCAAAGTCACTCCTATTTTGACAGCGAAGGAGCTCTTATCTTACTCCTTCGCTAATGTTAAAAGGTTGGTTTGGTTTGGTTTGTGGACCAAGCACCGTATCCTCTTGGGACCAAGGTGCTAATTGGAACTCTCACCCTGTTCCGAGGGGTATGGGGAGCCGGGCAGACTTTTTCAGAGGCCCGCCGAGGGATGGAACCCCGGTCCCCGGCACGGAAGGCAAGCATCTTACCACTGCACCGAGTTGCTCCCCAAATTACAACTGAAATGTAAGCAACGTGTTGTTTTGGTGTAAAATGCGCCAGATATGTATCCAGCAAGGTCACGGCATTGGCGGACGCTGCGCGGCCGACTTTCGGTCTCAAATACAAGTCCAAGAACGGAGGTTTAGTGAGAGCGTGATAGGGTTTAGTGGTCGACCAGATACATATGACGTCATATGGCAAACTTGGTATCTGAAGCATTTCTGCGCCCACGTTGTTTACATTTCAGTTGTAATGGCGGAGTCGTTGGGGGCGGTTGGCTGAGGCGATTGACGGGTGATACAAATTATTATTGTTAGGTAAGTACTGAGAATGTCCCTGTTTTGAGTGCAGTTCTGATGCAATTTGACATGTAGAATTGGTATAAAGTATGCAATTCACCTATATTAAAGTGTGAAAAAGCGAATATCGCCCAATAATTAGCTATAAATCTTTGTTTGGTTTTAACCAGGGGGGTGTACTCCGCTCCTTCAACATTGGTAAAAAGTGTGACAACCGCGAGCAGCTTCCAGCATCTTGGCCGTGTTTATCGGATCTGCTCATAAGCTATATTTGGTTATCAGCTAGCATTGACCAATCAGTCTTGAGCAAGCTCGACGGTGATTGGTCAGGTTGTGATGACGTGAAGGCGGGGGAGAATCGTTTGTTTACATTTCAACGGGTTCGCCATATTGGTTCGCTGGCAATGTACGGGCGTGTATGCGTATGCATTTTTAAGCATTTACTTATTTGTATGAAGCGTAAAACAATATTTAAAGGTGTATATGAAAGCCGACATAATAATTGTATCTGTCAACATAGCAGTATTTTCCCAGAATACCTCATAAGCTAAATATTTACACCCAAATATGTGCGTTCTTTAGCTGAGGACATTGCGAAAATGGTTGACATAAGAGGCTGTAGGAGTAGGTTAGCTATATTTTTGTATTTTACAAGAACGTAAACCCATAGATTGTATTACCTTATATAAACAATATAAAGAGAGATTATAATTAGCCTGATGCTCATTGATATTTCAAAAAGATAAAACAAAGTTAAGAATTATATGATATTTCGTTCACGGAACTTCATCAGATACAGTAATAATCTTTTTGAAATATCAATGAGCATCAGGCTAATTATAATCTCTCTTTATATTATTACCATGCTCAGTCATAGCATCCAGTTTTTAAAAAAACATAAGAACCAGCTTGTATAAACAGACTAGAAAATCCATACCAATGTGACTGATATCGGTATTACTTAGGTTTTGAGACGCCATTATGAGTATTACCAGTGGTGGTGAACCGTATTTTCGGATGGGGGGCAAAGAAACCCATAGGGTCCCCATGGAAAAAGGGCCCATCTCACGGCCAAAGCCCCCCCCCCCCCCCCCCACACCCCCAAAAAAAACACGAGAAATGGTATCGCCTCAGATTTAGGCCACTATATTTTGCAGGGCCTCTAAATGATCGCAAAAAAACGTCGGACGGGCCAATGTTGAAGTATCAGGCCTTCTGAGGGCCCCTCATGGCCTACCGAGGGTCCCCCTCAGGCCGACTGAGAGCCTTCTGTCGGTCTTAGAAGGCCCATCAGGCTGGCTGGAGGCGCATCGGGGCCCTGGGTCATTGTTTCGGTCAAAAGGAAAAATCGAACCAACTTCTTGGAGTATGGATTTTCTTGTCTCTTACAAATTTATGGGGGGAGGCAAAATCATATGTTTCCCTCCAACTTCTTGAGTTGGCGGGCAGCTGCCTCCTCTACCCCCCTTATCCGCTGCCACCGAGTAGTACATAATGTTACTGGTCCTGTCCTGTGGGTGGCTTGCACCAATGAACACAAATTGCCAAGTGTCTAGTAATTACTCAAAATCAATGATAATAATGTGACTTATGAGTTACAGGACACAGCAAGATGCCTTTTTGCGCCGTCGAGGGTGCAGCAACGGCGGACATGCCAAAACAATGATCAAGATAACGATTCAGATCCTATACCATTTCATAAATTTCCCGAAGATTCACCTATAAGAAAAGTATAGGGGTCGCATGGGAGCCCCCCCCCCCCCGGGCCCGGGTCGTGCCCATGTCGCGCCCACCAAGGTGCCATTTTTGTTCACCTTGGTGGGCGCGATTCGATGTCGCTCCGGCAGGGAATATTCCCGGAACCTTGGAAGCGTGCAAATGTCGTGCCGATTTTTAAGAAGGGTAGCGTCAAGGACCCGAGCTGTTATAGGTCCGTGTCGTTGATTCCTCTGTTCGGAAAAGTACTGGAGAGAGTTGTATATTTTACCCTGTTGCGTCACGTGGATCCTGTCATGTCACCGGCGCAACATGGTTTTATACCCGGCCGCTCCTGTGTGACCAACCTAGCATCAATGCTGAGCACTGCCTGGGAATCCATTGAGGAACGTATTCAAACAGATTGCATTTACACCGATTTTTCGTCAGTTTTTCAAAGCGTTAATCATGCTCTCCTGCTCCACAAACTCAAAAATGCATACAACATTTCAGATTGTGCATTGCTATGGTTTACTTCATATCTTGAAAACCGGCAACAACGCGTAGTTGTAAACGGGCAGTGCTCGGCATGGAGCCCGGTAACCTCGGGTACTCCCGAGGGAGGTATAATCTCCGCTTTACTGTTTGCGATGTACGTCAACGATCTTCCTATTGGGATGTCCTCTGGGGTTCTGCTGTTCGCGGATGACGCAAAATTATACAGGAAAATTTCCAGAAGCTCCGACGCCCAAGCCCTTCAAAATGACCTCAATAAGCTATACGAGTGGTCAAAAGTATGGAAGTTAAAGTTAAACTCATCTAAATGTAAATATTTCCGAATGTCATTGAGAACAAAGCCATTAGAAACAACTTATCACATTGATAGGACTGAATTAGAGCACGTTGACCAAATTCGGGACCTCGGAGTTATACTTGATAAAAAACTTACATTCGGGCCACATGTAGATAGTTCAGTGAAAAAAGCAAACAGAGCTCTCGGTGTACTCATTCGATCATTCCAAAAAGCCAGCCCCAGAGGATATCTCAATGACCGATCCGTCATCGCTTCGTACTGCGCACACGTTCGCTCCAACTTGGAGTACTGATTTGGGGAGGCGCCGCTTCATCTCATGTCATTCGATTGGAAAGGATAGAGCATAAGTTTTTAATGTGGCTCAACGCTCAGGTGCGCTCTCAGTCGTCGTCGCTTGTGTATTGTGACTTACTGAAACATTTTAGCTTAGTGTCTGTATCTGCGCGTAGAACTCAATACGATATCATGTTTTTGCGTAACGTTTTCACTGGCAAAATCCGTTCATCATTTATATTACAGTCATTCTCACTCAATGTACCCTGCCGCGCCACAAGACAACAATCTCGAACTCTGTTCAGCATTCCATATGCCAGGGTGTCAACTGTGAGAGAAGGCATTTTTGTGAGGCTGCCTAGACTGGCTAATAGGCTCGTAGATAAATGTTCCACGGTGGACCTGTTCTCAGACACTCTCTCATCATTTCGTGGCAAAGTAAGGTCATATGTCGCTTCATTGTAAGTAGGTAGTCTATACGCGCTATGTACGTTTTATTTGTCACCGGTGTCGAAATGTGATAGGTATTGCTGTGTGTAACTATTGTTACTTTTTATTTCTATTTAATTTTATATTCGTTTTCATTTTTACCTTTGTCTTCATTTTTGCTATTTTATCTTCACTATTTCATCACATATTTCTTATTTCGTATTTTATTCTTATATTTTAAATCCATTTGTGTCATTTAACAGCTTTTAACCATCGCTTTTGTATTATAGAGGATCTTCTAGGTGATCTTTTGTATTATTATAGGTATAGATGGTTATGGGTGAGAGATGTAATGTGATCTTTTAAGTATGTGAATGCGTGTGGTTTTATCTGTGTGACTTCGCCCATAAATGGTTCACCCCGTCGGCGATGATGTTAAATAAATAAATAAATAAATAAATTCAGTGACCCTGTAGGGGTCACTGAACAAAAATGGCACATAGGTCATCAAAAATGGCATATAATAACATGATACAGAAGGAATTATACTCCTATCTTGCGTATCCTTGGAATAGGAAGCATTTTAATATTTCCCCATTGACTTATAATTGGGAGGTCACGAAATGGACGAAATGAAATGGATCGAAATGGATCAGCGACCTTAGGTCGCTGATATACAAAATCCAAGACAAACGTAGATGTATTTGACCTTATGAAATCCTATAAGTGTAAAACCGATCATCCACAAACTGTGACTGTGGTACGACCCCAAGTTCTTTTGGAGGTGGGGTCACGTGACCTGGTCTGGTGACCTGACCTGAGATGACCCGAGGTATTTTATTTACATAATGTGGACAATTGATGCCCAAACAGCTGTGCCAAAAACGGCGGCGTTGTGCGCCGCCGTTTTCCTGCTATCCGCGAAAAACCTGAGGGAGGTGTCTAAACACGCCCCGGGGCTCCCCCCCCCCCTCCGGCACGGCGCGGGTTAAAATATAGGGATGATGTGAGCGTGCAGCCAGGTGTTAGGGTATTCATGTGAAGTAACAAAAATAATTTTGTTTGTTGTTTTACCCTAACACAACATGTTTGTTGTGTTAGGGTCATTTTTGTATGTGCAACTTTTGGTCGGGGCCACTCAAAGCACTTTTACCACCCTTGGCTCGGTCATTGTCGCTCGGAGAGAGGATAGTCTTCTCCACCTAAATGAACACTCTCTCCGCCTCCGCCGTTGTAACCGAAAGGACGGGAAGGACCTACAGGAAAAGGGATGGAATTGGACCGATTGTTCTATTGTAGACTTGCTTGACCGAAATGGTGCTGGATAGAAATAATGAAATAACGACACCTGTAAACGTGATAAGTATTAAACTTATAAATGACCCCTCGCCCTGGTGAGGGTCATTTGTCATTTTCCCCTCCCCCTGAGGTTTTTCGAGAATAGCGGAAAAGCAGCGGCGCGCAGCGGCCGCCAAATGTGGCAAAGATTGCCCAAATTTGGCCAAATTTGCCCAGTACAATTTAAAAACGCAAACATAGCATGTATTAGACTTCACGTCTTGGGGGAGGCAAAACATAGTTTGCCCCCCTCCGAAATCCGAAATCTTTTCAAACTGAGAAAGGAGGGAGAGAGAAAGGGAAATAAAAGGACAGGAAGAGAAAATAATCTGCTCTAGAGCAATGCTAACAGAAAACACGTCACTCGAGGTAAGAATATATTCCTACATTTTCTTGAAACACATCTTTTACAACTATTTTATACATGGAGGTCGCAAAACGGAAAAATGGCTAAAAACAATGACATGCAACAACTGGCAACTATCCTTTTATGAAGCCCAGTCGTGCCAGCGGTCACTTCGTAATCCAGTTACGTAAAAGTTCTCCGGGAATATTGGACGGTTTACGCTGCAAGCTATAATACAAACATTGCATCAAATTGACAACAAATGTAACGAAGACAGATATCAAAGCGAGCGAATAAAACACCGACAAATAGGAACTTTCACCTCAAAACATAGATACTCCGTAGGACACCGATATCACCACGATCTTAAACACCCTTATCGACTCTCAGAAGAGCGAGTTTGTATCTCAAACTCGCTGTTATCCCAGGCAAATACGCTGGCGCGAGGCAGGAGGTTATGCGAAGCTGGCGAAAATAACAATGAAGCAGAACGTTGCGGCAAGTCTCATTCTGAAGAGCACAGGCACTTATTGGCCATGAACAACACCCGTCTGATACGAAGCCCTGAGCGTTACAAGCATGGCTCAATGTTTATTTCCAATTACACTCTATAGACGGTAGAGTACTACATCTGATATAAGGGCAATGTTTGAAGTACAGGCGCAAGAGTCTCATGCACTGAACAAAATTTCCTGAGCATTTGCAATGCTCTGCTGTTCCTGTCACTTTCCGGATCGTAAACGAATATGAACCGTTAGTATACGGTCCTGCGTCCATACCTGCGTTGGTTTCAGAGCTGGTTATATTCGGTCAGTCATCGCGACGTCAGTAAACCATTGGCAGTTCCCCTGGAATGACTTGCAGGTATTTAACAGGGATTAAGTGTGGTACGTATTGATGGGATCCACACACTTCAATGCGTCACATTCTCGTACCAACTGGCACGAATCGCACAATACTCGGAATTGTACGCTCCTTTCGTGTACACTGTTCGAGCCGGATAGAACAGACTTCCGACTTCCGACTTCCGAGCCGGATAGAACAGACTTCCGACTTCCGAGGATGCAGCCGTTTCGAGAGCGGCAGACAAATGTAGACGTGTTCATAAATGACGCAGCCAGGGTCTTGCCGGGTCACTTAGTCGAAGAATCTCTTCCCCCGCACCGCTGAAATGAAATAAGTGGCTTAGTGAATGTGATTCCCAGCCAGCATATTTATCTTCGTAGTTATGCCCTCCATGTAAAACCCCACGTATGTTATGCTAAGGGAAGTTCACACCCTGTATTATCTGGCTCTGTAATCTGCTCCGAAGAAACAAATTGACCAAAATGCCAGTTGCTAATCGACAAAATGTATCGCTTGAAGGAGCATCCGTTTAGTAGCTATATACTATATGTAAAGTGTAATTGTGGCACTTACTATTGTGAAGCCTCTGTTTGTGTTGTTCCAACATACTCGGGTCATCGAACTTGGCAGAGCACTGGTGGCATCTCAATGACCTTTTCGTGCCTGTAAACAAAGCATTTCACTGAAGACAGTGCCAGGGGATCATTGCTAAATATTGCCAATAAATACTAAATACCATGGGAACATTACTGCGACATGTACGACTTTAGTTAAGGTCATATTATTTGTTATTTTTTTTTAAATACATTAATTTTGAAATATATGTCGTTCCAAATTCCAATGACTCAAAGTAATTGAATCAGTGTGATGCCGTACTAAAAGCGTATCCAAATAAATCAGAAACAGATAGGTACCTATAAAACTGAGGTGAAACTAAGATGTGACTATGCAGAACCAATCTTATGAAGTAAGCAATGCTAATTGGTTAGCTTAACCATCTTACCATGGAACGACCAGTCGGGGTGATCCTTCTCATCGTGGAGAGATTTCATCCATAAATCTGAAACACGTAATGTGATTGTTTACTTTAGCATCAAGCCAAGAGTGCAGTTTACACACTTACACTACTATCTTTTCTTAACCTGGGGTTCATACATGGGATTTACAATATTACCCAATCAAGGCAGATTGAAGGGAGCATAAGGGCAATATCTGTCATATCTAGAATGTGTCATATATAATCACTAATAGGCGTTTAAATATGTGGTCCCTGGCGCCACCAACCCAATAGCATACCAGCCATCGCTTAGATTGATGACGGCACAGCATTAGCCACTGGCACCTCATCAGGCACAGCATTAGCCACTGGCACCTCATCAGGCACAGCATTAGCCACTGGCACCTCATCAGGCACAGCATTAGCCACTGGCACCTCATCAGGCACAGCATTAGCCACTGGCACCTCATCAGGCACAGCATTAGCCACTGGCACCTCATCAGGCACAGCATTAGCCACTGGCACCTCATCAGGCACAGCATTAGCCACTGGCACCTCATCAGGCACAGCATTAGCCACTGGCACCTCATCAGGCACAGCATTAGCCACTGGCACCTCATCAGGCACAGCATTAGCCACTGGCACCTCATCAGGCACAGCATTAGCCACTGGCACCTCATCCACTGGCCACTGGCACTGGCACCTCATCAGCTGCCCCCTCATTAGCCACTGACCCCCTCATCAGCTGGCACTGGCACCTCATAAGCTGCCCCCTCATTAGCCACTGGCACCTCATCAGGCACAGCATTAGCCACTGGCACCTCATCAGGCACAGCATTAGCCACTGGCACCTCATCCACTGGCCACTGGCACTGGCACCTCATCAGCTGCCCCCTCATTAGCCACTGACCCCCTCATCAGCTGTCCTTAGTGGGGAGAACTACTCTGACTGTTTGTTCCACGACCCTTCACTCCGCGCCCCTGACGACCCTTCACGCCGCGCCCCTGATGACCCTTCACGCCGCGCCCCTGATGACCCTTCACGCCGCGCCCCTGACGACCCTTCACGCCGCGCCCCTGACGACCCTTCACGCCGCGCCCCTGACGACCCTTCACGCCGCGCCCCTGACGACCCTTCACTCCGCGCCCCTGACGACCCTTCACGCCGCGCCCCTGATGACCCTTCACGCCGCGCCCCTGATGACCCTTCACGCCGCGCCCCTGACGACCCTTCACGCCGCGCCCCTGACGACCCTTCACGCCGCGCCCCTGGCGACCCTTCACGCCGCGCCCCTGACGACCCTTCACGCCGCGCCCCTGACGACCCTTCACGCCGCGCCCCTGACGACCCTTCACTCCGCGCCCCTGACGACCCTTCACGCCGCGCCCCTGATGACCCTTCACGCCGCGCCCCTGACGACCCTTCACGCCGCGCCCCTGACGACCCTTCACGCCACGCCCCTGACGACCCCTCACGCCGCGCCCCTGATGACCCTTCACTCCGCGCCCCTGACGACCCTTCACTCCGCGCCCCTGACGACCCTTCACGCCGCGCCCCTGACGACCCTTCACGCCGCGCCCCTGACGACCCTTCACGCCGCGCCCCTGACGACCCTTCACGCCGCGCCCCTGATGACCCCTCACGCCGCGCCCCTGATGACCCCTCACTCCGCGCCCCTGACGACCCTTCACGCCGCGCCCCTGACGACCCTTCACTCCGCGCCCCTGACGACCCTTCACTCCGCGCCCCTGATGACCCTTCACGCCGCGCCCCTGATGACCCCTCACTCCGCGCCCCTAACGACCCTTCACGCCGCGCCCCTGACGACCCTTCACGCCGCGCCCCTGATGACCCCTCACTCCGCGCCCCTGACGACCCTTCACGCCGCGCCCCTGATGACCCTTCACGCCGCGCCCCTGATGACCCCTCACTCCGCGCCCCTGACGACCCTTCACGCCGCGCCCCTGATGACCCTTCACGCCGCGCCCCTGATGACCCCTCACTCCGCGCCCCTGACGACCCTTCACGCCGCGCCCCTGATGACCCTTCACGCCGCGCCCCTGATGACCCCTCACTCCGCGCCCCTGACGACCCTTCACGCCGCGCCCCTGATGACCCTTCACGCCGCGCCCCTGATGACCCCTCACTCCGCGCCCCTGACGACCCTTCACGCCGCGCCCCCTGACGACCCTTCACTCCGCGCCCCTGACGACCCTTCACTCCGCGCCCCTGACGACCCTTCACGCCGCGCCCCTGACGACCCTTCACGCCGCGCCCCTGACGACCCTTCACGCCGCGCCCCTGACGACCCTTCACGCCGCGCCCCTGACGACCCTTCACGCCGCGCCCCTGACGACCCTTCACGCCGCGCCCCTGATGACCCCTCACTCCGCGCCCCTGACGACCCTTCACGCCGCGCCCCTGATGACCCTTCACGCCGCGCCCCTGACGACCCTTCACGCCGCGCCCCTGACGACCCTTCACGCCGCGCCCCTGATGACCCCTCACTCCGCGCCCCTGACGACCCTTCACGCCGCGCCCCTGACGACCCTTCACGCCGCGCCCCTGATGACCCCTCACTCCGCGCCCCTGACGACCCTTCACGCCGCGCCCCTGACGACCCTTCACGCCGCGCCCCTGATGACCCCTCACTCCGCGCCCCTGACGACCCTTCACGCCGCGCCCCTGACGACCCTTCACTCCGCGCCCCTGACGACCCTTCACGCCGCGCCCCTGACGACCCTTCACGCCGCGCCCCTGATGACCCCTCACTCCGCGCCCCTGACGACCCTTCACTCCGCGCCCCTGACGACCCTTCACGCCGCGCCCCTGACGACCCCTCACTCCGCGCCCCTGACGACCCTTCACTCCGCGCCCCTGACGACCCTTCACGCCGCGCCCCTGACGACCCTTCACTCCGCGCCCCTGACGACCCTTCACGCCGCGCCCCTGACGACCCTTCACGCCGCGCCCCTGACGACCCTTCACTCCGCGCCCCTGACGACCCTTCACTCCGCGCCCCTGACGACCCTTCACGCCGCGCCCCTGACGACCCTTCACGCCGCGCCCCTGACGACCCTTCACGCCGCGCCCCTGACGACCCTTCACGCCGCGCCCCTGACGACCCTTCACGCCGCGCCCCTGACGACCCTTCACGCCGCGCCCCTGATGACCCCTCACTCCGCGCCCCTGACGACCCTTCACGCCGCGCCCCCTGATGACCCTTCACGCCGCGCCCCTGACGACCCTTCACGCCGCGCCCCTGACGACCCTTCACGCCGCGCCCCTGATGACCCCTCACTCCGCGCCCCTGACGACCCTTCACGCCGCGCCCCTGACGACCCTTCACGCCGCGCCCCTGATGACCCCCTCACTCCGCGCCCCTGACGACCCTTCACGCCGCGCCCCTGACGACCCTTCACGCCGCGCCCCTGATGACCCCTCACTCCGCGCCCCTGACGACCCTTCACGCCGCGCCCCTGACGACCCTTCACTCCGCGCCCCTGACGACCCTTCACGCCGCGCCCCTGACGACCCTTCACGCCGCGCCCCTGATGACCCCTCACTCCGCGCCCCTGACGACCCTTCACTCCGCGCCCCTGACGACCCTTCACGCCGCGCCCCTGACGACCCCTCACTCCGCGCCCCTGACGACCCTTCACTCCGCGCCCCTGACGACCCTTCACGCCGCGCCCCCTGACGACCCTTCACGCCGCGCCCCTGATGACCCCTCACTCCGCGCCCCTGACGACCCTTCACGCCGCGCCCCTGACGACCCTTCACGCCGCGCCCCTGACGACCCCTCACTCCGCGCCCCTGACGACCCTTCACGCCGCGCCCCTGACGACCCTTCACGCCGCGCCCCTGACGACCCTTCACTCACTTGGGAAATCGATGTCGCAGTCGCTGCAGCGCAGCGGTCTCTGGACCCTCATCATCTGATACATGTTGTCTGGCTGCAGTACCTCGGCAGTTGTCTGGCTGCGGTACCTCTGCACCTGAGGGCGAGGATAGCACAGCGAGTGTTAACCCTCAGCAACGGCCAGGCACGTAGCCAGGATTTCGTCCAGGGGGGGAGGGGCTCGAAATGGCTCCATCCCGGGCGTTGAAAGGGCCCCTTCCCAAGCGTTGAAGGCCCCCCCCCCCAAAAAGGATGAAAAGGCACGTTACAAAAATGGAAAATGCAGTATGACAGGTATGGCATGGGCCATACCAACTTTTAGGAGCTGGAGTTAGCAAACTGCCATATCAACTTTGGAACCAGCGACACCAATTTGGAATCAGCTATACCAACTTCGAATATTTTTTAATCTCAAAACCTGGAACTTTTACACAAATTGCGCAGTGGAGCGGCGCGAA
>JAXIVJ010003244.1:95000-96608 GCA_036785665.1 Chirona hameri | reverse complement strand
AATTGACCCCTAGGCAGGTTCAAGGAGGCCCCTTGAACAGGACCTCAATGGGCCCCTGGGCAAGTTCAGGAGGCCCCTGGGCAGGTTCGAAGAGGCCCCTGAAAACAGACTCAATGGGCCCCTGTGGCAAGCTCAGGAGGCCCTCCTGGGCAGGCAGGTAATGGCCACCTGGGCAGGTTCGAGAGGCCCCTGAACAGAACTCGTATGGTCCTCTGGGAAAACTATGATGGGCCCTCAGGGCAGGTTCAAGGAGCCCAAAACGACTATAATGGCCCCTGGCCAGGCTCGTAGAGGCACCTGAACAGTACCTCAATAGGCCCCCTGGACATGCTCGAGAGGCCACTGGGCAGGTTTGTTGGCCGTGGGTGGCTCAATTGGCCCCTGGACAAGTGGACATGCCTAGAGGCACCCTGGGGCATGTTTTTGGGGCCCTGAGGTGGGCTCAATGGGCCCCAGGGCTTGGCTTGAAAGGTCCCTGGGCATGTTTTTGCACCCTTGAGTTGGGCTCAATGGGCCCCCTGGACACTGCTGGGAGAGGCCCCCCTGGACAGTTTTATTGGGCCCCTCGGTGGGGCTCAATGGGCCCCTGGACATGCCCAAGGAGGCCCCCTGGGCCGGCTTCGAAAGCCCTTCAGTGTCTCGTGAGAGGCCCCTTTGACATGCACCAGAGTGACCCCTTGTTTGGTTTTTTGAGGGCTCCTCTGTGACTTTTTGAAAGCCATTTAGCTAATCAAATGGTATCTTGGGCCAATCTCGGCGGGGCCACTGTGACCCGTAAGGGGGGGTGTAGGTAATGGTAATGGCTAGGCAATTGCCCCCCTTGCCCCCCCCCCCCTGGCTGCGCCCTGGGGACAGTGCGTACCACGCCCCCATCATATCGGCCGACTTGTGCGGACCGTTGTATCAGTCATTGCTGCATTTATACTGATAGGAATTCATCGGTTTGCCTATTTAATTTGCCTGCACTGTAGTGTGTTACAGCCACGAATCAGCGGTTTCAAACCACACATATCGACAGGGTTTCCGGATCTAAAACGAAAATTCAATCCCTATGTCAACTGTTCAATAGCGATAAACTTGCTTACCCTGGCAGACCAAACGGTAATCAGGAAATGGATAGGTACTTCTCAGTATCACAATCACCGTTATAACCCCAGGAATAGCTAATTACTCAGCACAAATTGTGTCAGGTCGCCAGAAACGTTGTACTTGTATTATCTGGCTTAATACCAGTACAATACGCCTTTTGGGCGATGACCGAGTCGGGCGCGCAACTGCTAAAGCTAAAACAGGTTGAAATATGAAACGGTACTGGGAGCACACGTGGTAGTAACACATATAACCCTAACCTAACCCCGCCATTAAGTCCGATCGGGACGAACCTAAGATTCGCCTCGTAGCCATTAAATTAAGCCCGGGTCGGGACGAACCCTAAGATTCGCTCGTAGCCATTAAGTCCGGTCGGACGAAACCTAAGATTCGCGCGTAGCCATTAAATCCGATCGGACGAAACCTAAGATTCGCTCGTAAGCCATTAAGTCCGGTCGGGACGAACCCTAATATTCGCTTGTAGCCATTTAAGTCCGATCTGGACGAAACCCTAAGATT
>JAXIVJ010003244.1:77500-92500 GCA_036785665.1 Chirona hameri | reverse complement strand
CTTTATCCGGCCTGTTTCTCCACTTCATTAGCACGATCGACGCAAGAGGCTTCCTGGCTCAGAAGTCAGAGGTGCCCCCAGTTTTAAAGACACCATGATCGCAAGGTCTTCTTCCGGTCTTTCGAGGCAGCTCCGCTTCAGTAGTCCTGACCTTTATACCCAAGTACTTTTAATCTGGGTCGTCGTCAACAGGGGGCCTGGAGCGGCCCCGCCAGGATCGCTCCGGTCGGAGTCCCCCCCCCCCCCCCCCCCCCCAGGTCGGCAGGATTTTAACATTAGCCCTATGGGGCCTGACCACCCCAAACCTCTGGCTGTCCCATTCAAATTTGTATGCGACGCACTGCTTTTAACCCATGCTAAGCACAAGTATTCGATCACTGCCAGCATCACTGCAGTCAAGCGGCGCGGCGTCTGTTGGAAGTGTTATCTACCATTTCCATTATTACATTATTACATATTATTACATTTACATTATTGTCTACCACCTTCCATCAGATGCCCGATGCTTCACTTCTTCCACGGACGAAGAGGCCCTCTCGTCCAAATTCCATCGTAACACACGTCGTTGCGGTGCTTGTCGAAGTCCTTCCCCGTTGGCGCCATTTGACAACCGCGCCCGCCTGACTTCTTCTTGCACCAAGAAGAGTTGGCAGGGAGAGATGTTCGAGTTGATGCATTTGCTGGCTGCCGCCGCGACTCGTGCTAACTCGTCCCTATTTACCTCTGACTGGGATGACCTGCGTCGGTGGCAGCGGCACTGAGTAAGATGAAGTCAATGCACGGGAGGACCGTGCCGAAAGTTGTGACATGTAAATCCTTCGACTTTAAAATTCCGCCTGTCAGCAAATATTGCGCGATCGGATATGTCCATGCAAACAGCTCTGCTTAGCGAAGGGCGCCGACACCATGTGTGGGCACGAAACGCATTCAAACGTTAAGTTTGAACCAAATAAAAATATGCCGCTCAGCTTTAGCTGACAGCACGAGGATAGACGTTCACCGTAAGTTCGGAGCTTCCCCGTCTCGGGCATACAACTTTTTTTTTTAGCGGAAAGTCATTTACGGCAGCCCTGCCTCGTCCCGGAGTGATAAACTCATGCTACCTCAATTGAAGGAATAGCATCACAGAAAACTATCGTTTTTCTTGTCTCACATGAGTGATATTCAGTGGCGTGCGTATAAATTCAAAAGGGTTGCTTCAGGGCCAGCACTCGGTCTGAGGGGCCCCTAGGTCTGAGGGAGCCCTTTGTCAGCCTGTGGGTCCTTATGTTAGTCTGAGGGCCTTTGGTTGGCGTGAGGGGCCCACGGTCGGGTTGAAGGGATCCTCCGGCGCCCCGAAGGAGACCTTGGTCGGCCTGATTGGCCCAGTCAATCTGAGCAGGTCCTAGGTCGGCTTGAGCGGACCTCAATCGCCTGAAGGAGAACTCGGTCGGCTTGAGTGGGCCCCCTGTCGGCCTGAATGGGCGCCGTCATTAGACGGAGGGTGCCGTCACCGGCCGGAGGGGCGCCGTCACTGGCCGGAGGGGCGCCGTCATTAGACGAGGGGTGCCGTCACTGGCCGGAGGGGCGCCGTCACTGGCCAGAGGGGCGCCGTCATTAGCCCGGAGGGCGCCGTCATTAGACGGGAGGGGCGCCGTCATTAGACGGAGGGGCCCGCCGTTCACTAGCCAAAGGGGCGCCGTCACTGGCCAGGAGGGGCTCCGTCATTAGCCGGAGGGGCGCCGTCACCTGGTCAATGGCCATAGAGCGGTACATGGCTAGGTAGCGTAACATGTCTAGGGGGCGGCAAATGACCAGGGAGCTTCAACTGGCATGGGTGCGGCAACTGACCTGAGGGTGGTGCCCCACCAGAACGCGGTAACGTGACCTGAGGACGGGACCTGGCCTGAGGGCGGCACCTGGCATGAGTGCGACACTGGGTTGAAGGTGGCACCCTGACCAGGGGGCGGCATCGGGCCTGAGGGCGGCACCTGTCCTGAGGGCGGCACCTGTCCTGAGGGCGGCACATGACCTGAGGCGGCACATTACCTGTAGGCGGCACCTGGCCAGGGGCGGGCACCTGGCCAGGGGCGGCACCTAGCCTGAGGCGGCTCCTGGTCTGAGTGGCAGCAAATGTCATATATCAAACCCCGTAAGCATGTCTATTCTCCCGCGCCTTCGGCGCGGACATTGGTCTGCTTACGAGGCCCTTCCGCCGCCCTTCGGCGCGGGGGGGGGCTGGGGGGAGGAGGAAGCGGCGGCCGCTCCCCCTCTGTATCCGCCCGCAGGAGGCGGTCGCCCCCCCCCCCCCCTGTATCCGCCCCTGTACCGGCAAGATGGCGGCCGTCATTAGACCAGTCTTCCGGCCAATACGCGTTCCATGTTATAGAGTTCAGTGATTTGCATACTGTGAATGTGAGCTATTATTGTCACTTGCACGTGTCGTTCACTAGTTGATTACCGCCATTTAGGAGGGCGGATCAAAATATATATCGCCCACAAAAATAAGAACTGTCGGACGAATAATGTCATTATAGCCCGACCATGTCATATTGGCCCGTGTTTTAATGACCGGCTATATGACACATAAATAATTATTGGCCCGGCTATAATGACACATAAATATGTGACCTAGATAAGTGACAATAATACAAATAAACGTGATGTGTGTCGGTCGAATGGGTTTGAAAGGCCCTCCTTCACCATTGTCAGAAGCCCTTCATGACACTTAGCGTCCTTCGCTTCGCTTCGGGCCGCTCAAGCATCATGTCGGGCTTCTGATAATGGTGTCGGGCCGTTCAAAACCCGTATCGCCCTCCAAAGTCACGTTATTGTACTATTATAAACATTAGTGTTATGTTATTAGTGTATGTCTCAACAGATTCTCTTGGTGACAACCGAACAATTATGGGTGGGCGATACGTTAGTATTTCATTTATCTCAAAAATACGATTTCTAGTCGTGACGAGGCAATTGGACTGCATAGCTGACCTGAGCCTTCCCGTACCACTGAAACAGCATCGCTGGCGTTGAAGCGCCTCGTTCGACGTAATACTCACAGGGGCCATAACGTATTGCATGAAAAATCAGTCTCACTGTCCCCAAGAGTATGCAAAAGTTAAAGGCATCCATTTCTTTCCTGTCCGATTCGATTAAAGTAATGCAAACCCTTCCCACAGGTTCTTTGAGTCTAACTTCAAAGTGATGAAGTTAATGAAACAAGTTAAATTGTGTCGCTGTTCCTGACTCGTTTCATAACCGTTGGACTCCAGGATATTCATATACTTTATATCCACCGGCAGTAACTTTTTGAAAGATGTGCCTCTGTCTCATTGTATGGTGGTGTAACCACACGTGTGCTTGTCTTCCCGCAGGCGACTCGACCGTGCTGAAGAGTCTGGAGACGTGATCACGATGACGGAGCTCAGGGTGGATGACCGAGTTCTCGCAGGTATGGCTTGACCTCAGCTATCCTACTCGCATGGAATACGCAGCAAATTTATATTCATAAGCTTGAATTGTTAAAGCATATGATAACGACAGAATCACGATACGCATGCTCATTTATAACACCAAGCGTGCCTTCTTCATACCCTGCTTTGGCCAAACATTGATTTTGCCTTGATGTTATTATGCGAAAACATTGAAATGAGAGGTAACATGTTAGTGATAAGCATTAGTCATGCTGCATAAAACCTCATATTTTTGCTTCAGTTAAGCATTCCATACATAAATCCTTATGAGCAATGTTTAAATAGAAAAGCATGTGTTGGATACTTTTGCTTAAGTGAGATCCAGCCGACGAGATAAAATTGGAGTTCTGCGTTATTACTCGGTACCAGACGGTGCAGCTGAAATGTTCTCCTCGGAGAATCATAAGAGACACGTATCAGCACATTGGAATAGAGAACGCCTTTTGGCACGCGTAACAAAAAAGGCAGCGATTAAATTGGGTTCGTATCATAACAGCTGTATGGTTCCCGAAGTGATGTATGTGTGTTGATCGTGTATGACTCTGAGCTGTGTAACTCTGGTACCGCTCAGCGCGTGTGACCCCGTGACCTGACGCCCGCAGCCAGTCGGACCGGTCAGCTGACCTTCAGTCCAGTGGTCAGCTGGATGGACAAGCGGACCAACGAGACCGGCCACTACCTGCAACTGACCACCAGCACCGGGCACCGCATCACGCTGTCCTCCAAACACGCCATGCTGGTGAAGCAGAAGGACGCGCTCGTCTCCAGGTTAGTCGGGAGATAGTGGTGTTTAGGAATAGTGGTGTGATTCGGTAAACTTGAAGTCATAGTGTGCGTCTGTACTTTCGGTCCGCGCAAAACAAAGACTAGCCTTTGTTTAATGCACCTGAAAGTTTTGCCATGGTTTAACCAAATATTTATGTTTGTTGTTTATGTAATTTAACCAGAGACGCATGCGCTTATCATCTCTGCTATTATTCTCCTATTTGGGGGAGACGCTCGCTTACTCGCTATTCTAATCTTGGACTTCTTACCACGTGCGATTTCCAACGATTGGTTTGCGTCATATTTTATAAAAACTGAATCAATAAAAAATAAACAAAGGAACTGGGCTGAGGAAGAAAACAGACGGTACATACGAGTATTGCCGCCTTCCTGGTTGGTGGTTTATATAACAAGTAAAGGGCACTATGAGTTTCAGTAGTTAACTTAAGTTCATTGACATTTGACGCTAGTACCATTACAATAAAATATTAAATAATTGTTTTCGCTTCTAAGTGAGACATTTTGATTTGCATTCCCGTCCAGTGAAGGCTCGCGCTACAGCTACAATCGTGTTGTTCAAGCCGTCCGTTGAGTCATGCGACTGCTGAATATGACTCAGAAATATAATATCCAAAACGCTCGGTACACAACCACAAAACGCACCAGCTGAAGCACCCAATCATTTTACGAAGTTCTCGACACCGCGACCTATTTTCTGCATCGTCTGGAAAGCCAAGTACCATCACCCGACCCCAAAACGACCAAAAGTCTCAGCTGTGGCGCCTCTGCACTTCAGCACGGTCGCGAACTCGGCGGCTCTGCGCCGGACCCGGTCACCTGCAGCCGGGTGTAAAGTTTGCCGCCGCCGCGCCGCCAAGTGTCGGTGGAACGGGTCCCGCGAGCAACATTCCCCGCCTCGAAAGTGGGCTCCGGTCTCTCCGACCTGCCCAGCAGAGCGGGAGACGCGCGCTGCAGAAAAGAGATCGGGGCGGGGCGAGGCTAGGGCGGCAGCTGAGCAGAGCGGCGGGGGCGGGGGCGGGGGCGGCGGATGGGCAGCGCGTGAGGGAGGGACGGGAGGTGGACGTATCCATGGGGGGGGGGACGGCGGTTGGGCAACACGGCTGGAAGGGGCTGGTAGCCGCGCTGGAGCGGGCAGGACCGGCGGCGGCGGCGGCGGTGCTGGGGCAGAGAGGTGAGTTGGTCCGTCACGGCGCTCAGCCACCGGTCGGTGGTCGATAGTCGAAGCTTTTGTTCGGGCTCAGCCCGTCTGGACGACTAGTCCGTCCACCGCCCGCACAATGTCACAGCTCTGTTAGAAGGTAATTGTTGCTTTGTTGTGCCATTATTGGGCTTATTATCGGTGAGCCTTTCTCTCTGTTGCGACCTCAAGCAAACGGATCCGGGTTGTTAACCTGGCTACAGAAGGTCGATGTTTATTTATGTCTTCTGATGACAGTAGCCACGAATTGTGCTGTTTCTACTGTCTTGCATTGGCTAAATATGTCAGTGTGATATTGTTGTGAGAATTCCTTAGCTCCATGATCAGGTACCTTAAGAAAACTACAAAGTATTGCTTGAAACTTGAAAGGATTACAAAAGCAATGTCTGTATTAAACCGAAATTTACCACGAAACGATAACACTTACACACTAACACTAACTAACAACTATACTAACGATAACAATCTTCAGCCTTGCTGTATGTTGATACATAGCTCAGGCTCGCGGCGCCTGCGACGCTCTTCAACTTCTGTGCATGGCGACGAGCACAGCGCTACACAACAGCCCCATTTTGCGGTGCATTTTACTCATGTTTCATATTTCACCAAGTCAACAACCTTTGCATAAGATCATATGTAACGCACCACTGAAGCAATAAAGTATCAACAATAATAGATCACATTTACCTGTAAACAAAGTTTCATTTCGCCTCATGAAATGTTTCGCTTCATGCTACCTATGCCGAGTGATGGCGAACCATGTGGTGCTCCTCGTGCCGGTAGGTTCGCTGGTGACGTGCAGACCGGTGACCTGGTGAAGGTGGCTGACTCGCTCGACTCGGACAACTGGTCACCGATCGTGTCTATCCAGCCCACCATCTCCACCGGTGAGTGTTCGGTCCTGGTGAGTGTTCGGTCTTGGTGAGTGTTCAGTCTTCGTACTCACCTGATGTCGACCTTTTTCGGACTTGGTAAAATGTCACAAGTTGTGTGTTGCTATATTCTATCAAAAGCTCATCGTTCTAAGGCAATGATTATAATAAGGTGTAATTACCCCCCACTTGAGATAATGAAGCCTTTGGTCTGAGGTAATGGTGATTGCGCAGCCAAGTGAGAAATCATAGCTGATTCGTCTTATGATGACCCACAGTAAGACAACCAAAAATGTCAAATTTGCCGTCCGACCATTTTTAATTTTCTTGAAAAGTTGTGAACTGGAGGTTTCAAGGGTTGGGAATTCATTGGTGGTGACAAAAAAATAGAGATACGACCTTCCGTATTTTCTCAAGTTCACTGTGCAGACCTAATTTTGACGACCAATAATCCGAGACTAAAAAAGCGATTTTGATGTAAACAACATTGTTTGGATCAGGATTAGTTGAAGAACAATTTGGCAATCACGGATTTTCAGTTTTTTGTCACATGATCTCGTGACCTACTTTTTTCGCCGTGACCTTGACCTGTTGGAAACTGAAATTAACATTTTCGTCTGATGACGATTTGAGCTTCATTGATGTTCTTTAGTATAAAAAGTGGGGTTCGACCTGTAAACATATTTTTTTAAGTCTTGCAATGCTGACATATTACGCTGTTCGGGGACCTGTCCGTCGATAACTTCGTATCTACTTGACATACGCTTTCGAAACAAAGTCCAGTGACTCCTGACAACGAAACCTCTCGGTTGGTGCCTGTTACACCGACATCAGGTCATCATATGACCTACCAGGCCAATACAACGTAACGTACCCAAAACAGCGTATTGTGTCAGCATTGCAAGGCTCAAAAGTAGTTTGTACAGGTCGAACCCCACTTTTTAGATTTGTTGATGCGAAATGACATCAATCGAACTCAAATCGTCATTAGACGAAAATGTTAATTTCAGTGTCCAACAGGTCAAGGTCACGGCGCAAAATGTAGGTCACGAGGTCACGTAAAAAAAATGAAAATAGAAAATCCGAGATTGCCAAATTGTTCTTTGACTAATCCCGATCCAAAAAAAGTTTATCAAAATCGCTTCTTTAGTCTCGAAGTTATTGGTCGTCATAATTAGGCCTGCACAGTGAACTTGACAAATTTTCGGAAGGCCTTATCTTGAAGAAGAAAAATTGTGGGGGGTAAGAATTTTGTGGTCACCACCAATGAATTCCCGCCCTTGAAAAAGTCCGCAACTTTTCAAGAAAATTTAAAATGGTCAGACGGCAAATTTGAAGAAAAAAATGGTTGTCTTACTGTGGAAGTCCCCAAAAGTAGTTTTTACGGGTCGAACCCCACTTTTTTATACGAAAGGACATCAATGAAGCTCAAATCGTCATCAGACGAAAATGTTAATTTCAGTTTCCAACAGGTCAAGGTCACGGCGCAAACAGTAGGTAACGAGGTCACGTGACAAAAAATGGAAATCCGTGATTGCCAAATTGTTCTTCGACTAATCCTGATCTAAACAAAAAAGTTTTCAAAATCGCTTTTTTAGTCTCGGAGTTATTGGTCGTCAAAATTAGGCCTGCACAGTGCACTTGGGAAAATACGGAAGTCCGTATTTTTGCACATATTTTTGGGGGGATTTTCTGGTCCCCACCAATGCATTCTCCGCCCTTGAAACCCCAATACACAACTTTTCAAGAAAATTACAAATGGTCGGACGGCACCCACCGGTTGTCTTACTGTGGAATGCCCCAATGCACAATTTACTTACATCGATCCCAATTTATGTTTCACTGTGACCACATTATCGCAAAGAATATCAAAACCAAGTAATGTTAAATGATGTTCAGCTCTATGTTACGGTTTACACGAACAGCACCCATGTCTACTTATATTCTTGTCCCTAGGTGGCACTAGTAGTAAACGCCTGAAGTTATACTGTACCGCATGGCTTGATGCTGAGCACTGCGGTCTGCGCAATGGGGAAAGGGGTAACGACTAACGAGTCATTCTGGTCATCAAAAGGGGGTAACAATACCCCTTTGTTGAGAAACAATGTTCTAATTCAACAGAATTAAGGTCAAACGATGTGGAATATATCATCCAGCTTCCTGATCGAGCTGACTGGGGATAATCCGGGCAGTGTTCGAGCCGTGTGCATAATATGTAAAGGAAAGGTAGTGCAGTTTGTTAGTGTCGTAGCTAAGATGTAGATATATATTAAATTTTCATCTTTTCGTCTTTTCATCTGCCAATTATATGTTATGACGTAAAATGAAGCCGAGCATGTGCCCCGGCTAGCGGCTGCTTGGTCGCAATTCATGTATATGCTACGCTGAGAAATTCCACCTTTTTAACTGACAGCTATGTGAATTATGCTTTCTCAAAAATAACAAATTATTTCACACATTGACACGTTTATGTTTGCACCTCAATTTCAATGCAATTTAAGTGTCAAAGTCAGCCTGAACATGCCCGTGTTGAAGTTACAAGTGAGTGACGTAGCGAGAAGTAAAAAAATAAAACTGAAAACATATTATGCAATTGCAGTGTGCAATGATAAGCATAACTGCAAAACACAGTTTCTGTAAGCCTTCAGCTGCACCAAAGTTCAGACCCTGGAGCCTGTGAGCCTGGTGCCAAACCAGATTGCTATGGCCAGCCAACTTATCGGACCGATATATGATTGGCAATTGATTAAAATGATGCGATCGGAAAGAGAACAGCTTTAAGGCCCATAACATTCTTATCGCATTATAATTGTAGTTGAGGTAAAACCGTGTCGTCCGAGGCAGCAGTGGGCTCTGGCGGATGGATCTACCCGGCAGCGTAGTTTAGATAAGACCGTGACCCGGAGGCGGCGGGCAGGCCCCGGTGCTGCGCAACAGAAGCCGCCCTGAGTTATCTTATAGCCAGCACACGGCTGTGTGGCGCAGCGTCGCTGGTTTCCCGAGAGCCATCCCAGGCGAACGCTGCGAAATGTTATAGCCGCACAGGGACCATGCGTTTCCATAATCAGAGCCGCACGAAGCGATGCCGCCGAGAGGTTTCATTTGTTCTGTAAGCCAGCGCTCCGAGAGCGGCAGCTGCTCTGGTCTTATATGGAACTCACTCCCATGCAACTCGTGGCTGGTTTAGAGACGAGACTTGGTGATGCTTGATGAGTTAGAGACGGAAAATGAAATTCCAGGCTGGTACAGTCAAGTGCTTTGAAGTCGCACTATATACGAGTGTGAGCTACTGCATAAAGATGATCTCTGTTTGAAGGAATAGCGCGAGCGAGTCGGAACAAACCTTTGTTGCCAACCGGCCACCAGTCACTGGCGGATCCAGCCTCACAATATGGGGGAAATTTCACTGGGGGCCTTCCGAGCCCCAGGGACCTCCATATGACATAAAAGGTACCCCCATTTTTCCCCTTTGCGGACTTGGGTTATTTTTTGCTACGCTATTCTTACGTGTAAGGACGTGTCAATTAAATGCAAAAATAAAATTGATGGATATTTGCCTCCATTTTTTTGTTGTCATTTTACATGCTATTTTATATACCAATTAGTTATTCGCTAATACCTTTAGACTGAAAAGGCTAATAGGGCACGGTAAACGTCATTTTGTTGTTATCATCAAGACGCGTTGAATGCTGTGCAGCATGACTTATTTCTGACATTTGATGACCTTGCCCTGAGGTCAAGGTCACGGCACAATGTCACTCTTCCAAATTTGACCTACACGGCGATGTTATATATCTTTGAACTTGTCTTGAAGATAGGAATTCATTGGTATACAAATAATTGCGCGATCGTTGATGGTTATAAAGCAAACTAAGACATTTTCAGGTTTCCTTTACACCGAGAAGGAAGTTATGAAATTACTATTCGACATTCAAATTAAAATGAATTTAAAAGTTGCCATTGACGATCAGGCGTCATTTAAGCAAAATCGAAATCCTCGCAACAAGACGAGTTTTAAGATATATAACATCGCCACAGGTCATCAAATGTCAGGAAGAAGTCATGCTGCACAGCATTCAACGCGTCTTGATGATAACAACAAAATGACGTTTACCGTGCCCTATTAGCCTTTTCAGTCTAAAGGTATTAGCGAATAACTAATTGGTATATAAAATAGCATGTAAAATGACAACAAAAAAAATGGAGGCAAATATCCATCAATTTTATTTTTGCATTTAATTGACACGTCCTTACACGTAAGAATAGCATAGCAAAAAAAATAACCCAAGTCCGCAAAGGGGAAAAATGGGGGTACCACAATTGGAAACCTAACATTGAACCTTGATATTGATCTTAGGTGAAGGTCACCAAATGTTATAGAGGTCATACTATATATCATTCAACGCGTCTTGACGAAAATAACAAAATGGTGTCCATTTTACCTTTTTTATCTTTATTCAGTCAAAAGTTATTTGGGGGAGTGGCATCTTTCACAAAAAGAGCATATACAATGAGGGGAAAATAGCATATTTAAAGACTCTTTTTCTTAAAGACTCTTTAAAGAATCTTTTTTGGGTATCCAAAAAAGATTCAAAATTTCAAAAGAAGATACTACCTTTGAAAGTTAAGGTCAAGGACATCAAATGTCAGAAAGGTCATGCTGCAGAGTATTCAACTCGTCTTGATGAGAACAGCAAAATGACGTTTGCCGTACCATTATAGTTTTATTCAGTCAAAAGTTATTAGCGAATAGCATATTTTTTTTAATAAAATTTAAGCATGTAAAATGACAAAATGTGAGATATTAGGAGGCAAATATCCCCCAGTATTATTTATGCACTTAATTGACACGTCCTTACACGTAATAATAGCATAGCGAAAAATTAGAAACACGTTTGAGAAAAGGTATCCAAAAAAGTTGTACAATTTCGAAAACTTACTAAATTTTGAAATTTTCCAAATGAAAAAAAAATCAACAACGCCATGTTATAAAACAGCTCATTGCCATTATAATGGCATATAATAATATAAATTGTTTCCTAAATTCCCCGCCATATGGGCTGACAAAGATTGACCTGCACCGTGACCTTATACAAAATGCCCGAGGCAATATCTCCTGAACCACTGCTTGCATTGCAATACAACTTTCACAGCTCATTTTAGCGCCCCAGGTTACTCCATATACCAATTTTGGCCATAATCAGTGACATGACGGTGACATTTTGCACTTTGTTTTTGTCGATTTGTCGTGGAATGCCCCAGCTACAAAAGAAGAACATTGGGATTTGTTAACTGAACCTAATTACCCTACTTAATACTAGTAGACGTATTCCACACAACAAAGGTACCTATGTAAGGAAATTCCCTCACGCGCTCCTCTGCACACCCAGCAGGCAGCAGCAGGCAGCAGCAGGCAGCAGCAGGCAGCAATTTTACACGCAGCGTCGCAAAGGCTGCGACACTGCGTGTAAAATTATAGCTTACGTTGGTTGTCAATCACTCCATAATAGCGTCAAACGCGCCACTTTCCCTATCCCTACTGCTACCAAAATGCTACCAAATAGAGAAAACACGAAAGAGGCAAAAACCAATATATTTATTTCACAAGACGTTATTTTTTCGCAGGCAGTACCCATTTTTCATCACCAGTTTCAGCGGATTTTGGGAGTGGGGCTAATTTCTATTGCCGCCCCTGTCGAGCTTGGAATGTGGGGGGCTTTTGGCCCTGCCGCCCCCTTTGGATTCGCCAGTGATTCCATACAACATAGGCATGGGCGGATCCAGAGGGGGGGGGGAACACGGGGCCATGCCCCCCCCCCCCCCCCCCCCGCCCCAACCACCTGAAATCGGCGCAAATTTGACACATTTCCTGAGATAATATAAAATATAAGCAACTTTTACTAAGGAAAGTGTATTTTAAATCAGTTATCGATGCACAAGCAAGCGAAATCCGATGAGTTTTCAGAATTGTGTGAGGCTTTTTTGGATTTGCCCCCCCCCCCCCTCCCCAAACTGACCCAAACCACCCATTCTGGATCCGCCCTTGGACATAGGTGCCTATACAAGGAAATTCACTCACGCGCTCCTCTGCCACCCAGCAGGCAGCGCAGCAGGAGACCAAAGGCTGCGACGCGCGCTGCGTGTAAAATTATAACTTACGTTGGTTGTGAACCACTCCAAAATAGCGTCAGACGCGGCACTTTCCCTATCCCTACAGCTACCAAAATTCTACCAAATACCAAATAGAGGAAACACAAACGAGGCAAAAAAAATATTTCTTTCTTCCGCAAAAAAAAATATTTTTTCGCAGGCAGTACCCATTTTTCATCGCCAGTTTCAGCGGATTTTAACACGCGCCCTGGAGGGGGGCGAAATCCGCCCACCCCTCCGGTTTTTCGAGAATAGCACAAAAACGGCGGCGCGCAGCGCCGCAGCGCCGCCGTTTTTTGTATACCTGTTTAGAAATGAACTTCCCGCATTATGTAAAATTCTTGGCCTCAGGTCATCTCAGGTCAGGTCACCAGACCAGGTCACGTGATGAACTCAACTCCAAAACGTTTGCAGTAGTACCACAGCCACAGTTTTACGCTGATCGGTTTCAATCTTGCAGGACTTCATAAGGTCATAGATACCAACAATTTGTTGATCTCGGATTTCTAATATCGGTGACCTAAGGTCAGGTCAATTTTGTGACCGCCAACACGGTTTTATCAATAACTATCGACATAATGAAGATAGAGAAGAGAAAATGGTACCAATATGTTTGTCTCGTCGAGACACGTCTCCCAATATGCAACATGACCAACTTGGGTCACCACTTGACCTTGACCTGAGGTCAGATTTCTCAGTTGACCTAACCCGGTCACCATGAATGATTCGAAGGGCCTTGACAAGACACACGCGATGGCGTAAACATTATTGCTTTATCTTTATTAGGTAAAAAGTTATTTGGGGAAAACAGTTTTGAAAACAAAATCACCTTTTTGACATTCGATGACCTCTGGAGCCTAAACTATTGACCTGAGCTCAAATCTGAGGACATCTATGTCGATTGCATTTTTCAATGAATTTCGATTGCTTTTTTTCCGTTTGCTGCTAACTATCATAGTTCCCGAGATATTTGGGGGTGTTCGAACCGAAGTCTTGAAAACTTGAAAATCTGACCCTTGATGACCTCTAGTGACCTCAATATTGACCTGAAGAAAAAAATTAGCGAAATACTTTCGAAAGAGCTTGTCTCGAGCTATCTAACGTCGTTTCCCGCTTGTCGCTACGTTGCGTGGTTTTCGAGATAATAGGGGGGGGGCGAAATCCGCCCCCCCCCCCAGGGCGTGTAATTATCAGAGGCCCTCCAGGGCGCGTGTTAAGGGGGGCTAATTTCTATTTCCGCCCCTGTCAAGCTTGGGATGGGGGCTTTTGCCCCTGCTCCCTGGATCCGCCAGTGCAACCAGTTTGCCACGAACGCTGCATATACAGTAACGATTGCCGGTCATAAACTGAAAAAGAAATGACATATAGTCGTACAGTTGAAACAATGTTGAGCATTCAAAACGAGAGCTTTCTGTTCTTGACTGTTCGCAACAGGTGTACTTGCTCCAGTGTGATTATACAGCTGCCTAGCTGATCTACTAAAAACGTTGGACAAATTACATATCGCTTACACATGCGTATATCGCTTGCAGGCGATTTTGTGCGTTATTTCTCGGATTTACAAGGTTCAGAGAGAACACTATAAGCTTCAGAGAGAACACTATAAGCTTCCGAGAGAACACTATAAGCTTCAGAGAGAACACTATAAGCTTCAGAGAGAACACTATAAGCTTCAGAGAGAACACTATAAGCTTCCGAGAGAATACTATAAGCTTCAGAGAGAACACTATAAGCTTCAGAGAGAACACTATAAGCTTCAGAGAGAACACTATAAGCTTCAGAGAGAACACTATAAGCTTCAGAGAAAACACTATAAGCTTCAGAGAGAACACTATAAGCTTCATAGAGAACACTATAAGTCGTAGTCGGCTTCGCCATAGTCGGTGAAGCCTCCAATACTGATGAGAAGTATCCGTATGACTTACTTCGAAGCATAGAGGTAGTTAGATTGGCAGCGTCGGTTCAGTACAGCTGTCCAGTGAACTCGGTTGTTATCCTCCGGCAAACCTCCGCGCCGCATTGGTGTTCGTAGTTCAACTAACAAGATGCATGTGTATGTGTCGCACTTCAGCTCAGCACAGGGCGAAGCTGCGGTTCGTGCGACACCACAGTGCAGCAATGGCTTCTCAGACTGGCACTTTCCGTATGACAGCGATTCGTAGTATCTCGCGGGGAGTGGCTCTGCGTAGTATCTCGCGGGGAGTGGCTCTGCGTAGTATCTCGCGGGGAGTGGCTCTGCGTAGTATCTCGCGGCGAGTGGCTCTGCGTAGTATCTCGCGGGGAGTGGCTCTGCGTAGTATCTCGCGGGGAGTGGCTCTGCGTAGTATCTCGCGGGGAGTGGCTCTGCGTAGTATCTCGCGGGGAGTGGCTCTGCGTAGTATCTCGCGGGGAGTGGCTCTGCGTAGTATCTCGCGGGGAGTGGCTCTGCGTAGTATCTCGCGGGGAGTGGCTCTGCGTAGTATCTCGCGGGGAGTGGCTCTGTGTAGTATCTCGCGGGGAGTGGCTCTGCGTAGTATCTCGCGGGGAGTGGCTCTGTGTAGTA
>JAXIVJ010003244.1:32500-75000 GCA_036785665.1 Chirona hameri | reverse complement strand
TTCCAATGTCCTACAACCCTTCTACTGAAAAATGACTGTCGTAGCCTAGTCCTACTTTGTTTCATAATGAGTTTATGCTGATGACCTCTACCTCGATGTTCCCTATTGAACTCAAACATACCCTTTAAATATCCAGAATGCTGACTATTTACAAATTTGAAGACTTCAATTAGATCTCCTCTTAGCCTTCTATATCTAAGTGAAAACATACCCAATTTCTTTAATCTATCTTCATAAGGTAAACTACCAAGACAATTAACCATTTTTGTTGCCCTTTTTTGAATTTTCATGGGTGTCACAAACACATGATGATGACAGTTGGGGCTTATGGTTGTACCAAGTACCAACTGCATTGGGCATATGTCCCACTCTAACCCAAAGCTCGGATAAGAACATTGGCTTTCATGCTATCAGAAGGTTATCAATACTGACACACTAAAGCACCATGCATTGGTATTGTCTGCATTCTGAAAGCATGAAGTCTGAGGTTAGGACATGTCCAAAGATTAAACTCTTACCTACTCTATGTATCGTCTACACCACAAATACCATGAAAGGGGTGTCACTAACACATGATTATGACAATTGGGGCTTATGGTTGTACCAAGTACCGACTACCAACTGCATTGGTCATTTGTCCCACTCTAACCCAAAGCTTGGATAAGAGCATTGGCTTTCATGCTATCAGAAGGTGATCAATACTGGCACACTAAAGTACCATGCATTGGTATTATCTGCATTCTGATAGCATGTAGTCTGAGGTTAGGACGTGTCCAAAGATGCAACTGTTACCTACTCCATGTGTCGTCTACACCACCAATAGCATGAAAGTCCAGTGACCAGAGTTTGGGTGTTTGCCTACATTATCACAGTTTAAAATATCTGCAGAATGAATGTTACCAATGAAATGAAATATAAATTCAGTAAGATCAGTAAGAAACATAGAGCAACTCACATCTTTCAGGCTGTGCATGGAAAGAAGTTGACACCTCTACCATTTTCTCTTCTTCTTTTCCACATCCTTCATGGCCCCTTGGTAACAGACACTGGTAGACTAAACTCACGGTAGATAAAATACTACTAAACTGAAACATGACTCGTAGGTGACTGGTGGGTCTGATAAGGGCACAATGAGAGTCAAAACACAGTCAAAGCACAATTAGAGTAAAAACACAGTCAAAGCACAATGAGAGTCAAAAGTTGCATATAGGCATCTTGGTCAAAACACTGCCTCAAGTTCTAAATGTATATTTCTCCCCTGCCTCTGCAGTTTAAAATAGCTGCAGAATGAATGTCACAAAAGCGCAACATATGAAGAAATTCGGGCCCACTAAATACAAATAGCATTGCAATCAATATCAATTCCACGCTTTCACAATTTACTTGAAAAATATAGAGGTCCGATCTGAATGATAGTGGTACACTGACATGCCTGCCATCATGCTAATTCAGAAAATGTATGGGTTGTGACTCCATCCAAGGGTTTTCGAGTTTATGGCGTTGGAACGGTTTGAATTTGCCCTTTATATAGGAGATGTGTAGAAACTCTTTTTAAAATTAGGCAGCTCATTTCGAGGCTCATCGATCTAAATAGAAAATTGGTGATATCTTCACTAAACATTTGGCGGTGCCTTAGCTAGTCATAAGCCTCCATCACCGTCACAGCATGACTTGTCTGTTACCTGATTGCGGTATCATGGCCTCTTTACCATAATAATAATTAAATGAAAATAAGTATTTGCATTTCCCGTCCCATAATCCCACCTAACGCGCTGCCTTTGATCCGTCACCAACTTCTCCAGCTTATTCCAAACCCACTTTGCAGACGCCATTTTCTGCAGAATGGAGCCGCAGAGCCCGCTGCGAAAGCCGCACTGCTGCCTGGCGGCCCAGCCCTCAGTCTGGGGCGGCTCCGTCCCTCCATTCCAATGCATAAACCCAGCCATGGCTGGCCACACGGTTCGACCGGTCAGAAACTATTTTCAGAGTCCCAGACCACGTTATCGACCGGCCAACAGATGTGTTCTGGGCGGGGCCAGGTGTCGGGGCGAGGTCGGATGGACCCGGGGTCCGGGTGGGTCTGAGCGGGGTCCTGGCGGGGCCCGAGCGGGGTTCTGGCGGGATTCGCGTGAAGTTCTGACGGAGTCCGGGCGGTTTTTCAGCGGGATTCGGGTAAAGTTCTGACGAAGTCCGGGCGGGGTTTCGGCGGGTTTTGGGTAGGGTCCGGATGGGATCCGGTCGGGAGGATCCGTTTAGGGTCCGGGTGTACTACAAAGTAGTTATCCCTGTGGACCTGGAATGACCAGGATGAGATCCGGGTGTGGGCCGTTTGGTGTCAGGGAGTACTAGTACTAGTGCACTCTGGAAGTATGGGATGAGTCAGGTGGGTCCGGTCGGGGTCCGGAACGACTCTGAGGGTCTGGGTTTGTCAGGTCGATTCTGGGGTCTGGGTTTGTCTGGTCGATTCTGAGGGTCTGGGTTTGTCAGGTCGATTCTGAGGGTCTGGGTTTGTCAGGTCGATTCTGGGGTCTGGGTTTGTCTGGTCGATTCTGAGGGTCTGGGTTTGTCTGGTCGATTCTGAGGGTCTGGGTTTGTCTGGTCGATTCTGAGGGTCTGGGTTTGTCTGGTCGATTCTGGGGTCTGGGTTTGTCAGGTCGATTCTGGGGTCTGGGTTTGTCTGGTCGATTCTGAGGGTCTGGGTTTGTCAGGTCGATTCTGAGGGTCTGGGTTTGTCAGGTCGATTCTGGGGTCTGGGTTTGTCTGGTCGATTCTGAGGGTCTGGGTTTGTCTGGTCGATTCTGGGGTCTGGGGTTGTCTGGTCGATTCTGGGGTCTGGGTTTGTCTGGTCGGTTCTGAGGGTCTGGGTTTGTCAGGTCGATTCTGAGGGTCTGGGTTTGTCTGGTCGATTCTGAGGGTCTGGGTTTGTCAGGTCGATTCTGGGGTCTGGGTTTGTCCGGTCGATTCTGGGGTCTGGGTTTGTCTGGTCGATTCTGGGGTCTGGGTTTGTCTGGTCGATTCTGGGGTCTGGGTTTGTCTGGTTGATTCTGAGGGTCTGGGTTTGTCAGGTCGATTATGAGGGTCTGGGTTTGTCAGGTCGATTCTGGGGTCTGGGTTTGTCTGGTCGATTCTGGGGTCTGGGTTTGTCAGGTCGATTCTGAGGGTCTGGGTTTGTCCGGTCGATTCTGGGGTCTGGGTTTGTCAGGTCGATTCTGGGTAGAGTCCGGGCGGGGTCCCGGCGGCTCTATGCGGGGTCCGGGCGGGGTCCCGGCGGCTCTATGCGGGGTCCGGGCGGGGTCCCGGCGGCTCTATGCGGGGTCCGGGCGGGGTCCCGGCGGCTCTATGCGGGGTCCGGGCGGGGTCCCGGCGGCTCTATGCGGGGTCCGGGCGGGGTCCTGGCGGCTCTATGTGGGGTCCGGGCGTGGTCCCGGCGGCTCTATGCGGGGTCCGGGCGGGGCCCGGCGGCTCTATGCGGGGTCCGGGCGGGGTCTCGGCGGCTCTATGTGGGGTCCGGGCGGGGTCCCGGCGGCTCTATGCGGGGTCCGGGCGGGGTCCCGGCGGCTCTATGCGGGGTCCGGGCGGGGTCCCGGCAGCTCTATGCGGGGTCCGGGCGGGGTCCCGGCGGCTCTATGTGGGGTCCGGGCGGGGTCCCGGCGGCTCTATGCGGGGTCCGGGTGGGGTCCCGGCGGCTCTATGCGGGGTCCGGGCGGGGTCCCGGCGGCTCTATGCGGGGTCCGGGCGGGGTCCCGGCGGCTCTATGTGGGGTCCGGGCGGGGTCCCGGCGGCTCTATGTGGGGTCCGGGCGGGGTCCTGGCGGCTCTATGCGGGGTCTAGGCGGGGTCCTGGCGGCTCTATGCGGGGTCCGGGTGGGGTCCCGGCGGCTCTATGTGGGGTCCGGGCGGGGTCCCGGCGGCTCTATGTGGGGTCCGGACCGCGTGGCCGTACCAAGTCCCCAGATGCCAGCTCACCGTCGGACGACCCCCGCCGACATCACCAGGGCCACCTCGTCGATCGCAGCAATCGTCTCCGGTAATGGTCACCGACGGATACGCTCGTGCTCCCAATGGCAAAACAAACGGGACTGAGCGGAGCTGAACAAAATACGGGCTGAAAAGACCTTGTTGACTCAGGAATTGGTGATGTGCGAAAGAAGAGCAGAAAAACGTGGCTTCCGAGCGCTAACATCGAACATGTCATATTCATTACCAAGATTAATAAACGGTATTCAACATTGGAAGTTACTTTACGTACAGCAACGATGATTTCATCTAAAAACCTACGGTCTAATCATCTTCACAAGGTTTTAACCAAATTTGCCTTGTTTTTATAAACATATGTTTACATAGCTATACAATATAATGCAGCACTCCTTGTCCCAGATGCTGCTAGATTCGTTAACCGATACATATGGGGGAAATACGGTGAACGTCCGTCTGTGCCTCCTTGAGGAGACGTACCATAAATCTCTCTGTTCTGCCGCCCTGCTCCTGGCCGGGTAAACACGTTATCCGCTATATCCCCACCGAACACATGCTCGCCTCGCGCTGTTATGCGCCGAGCCGATAATTTGGGCCGCGGCGGGTCCCCCGGGTCCCCCGGGTCCCGCGGGTCCCGTGGGCCTCGCCGGAGACCGAGCAGTGTTATGTGAGCTGCCGACCAGAAATCCCTCCGCTCTGCCGCCCTGCTCCTGGCCGGGTAAACACGTTATCCGCTTGATCCCCTCCGGGCGCCTGCTCCAGCTCCCAAGGTTCTCTGAGGCTGAGAGAGGCCAGGAAAGACTAGGATCAGGAAAAACCAGGACCAGGAAAGACCAAGAGGATTCGGAGAGACCAGGACCGGGAGAGACCAGGTATATGAGGACCAGGAGAGACTACGACCAGGAGAGACCAACCATTGGAAAACTTGAATCGTCTCTGAATCGCATTACGTTGGGTGGTTAAAAAAGAAAATCGTAAATTTCGCTTTATCAAATTTATAACCGTGTTGCATCCCGTTGTGCTGTTGGTTAAATGATCGACTCACTATCTATCAACGATTCCGGAAACCCTTTCCTAGAGAGAGCGGAGGTGGTCTCCATTTCTGTAACGCGTCTTCTTTGGCCTGCAAGTAATGTGACCGGCTGGTTCTGGCGTATCGTTAATCCGATAATGCGTTATTCAAATGTTTTGTTTGGAAGTGCTCCAATCTAACGCTAAAAGTTACGGCTTTCCGACGATTGTTGGCGTGCTACTACACCGTCAAGGTCAGACGCCCTGATCTAGGCTCAGCGAACCTGATAGCCCAATACCGAGTCTCGTCTGTCCGGTGAACAGATCGCGACCATAGCCGGATTGGCACGGCAATCCATCGTCTGTCAGCTGGCGCGCGTGGCACATCAATCCAGCGGTCTGGTCGGGGCAGAGCGGGCTTTAAATCCGTCATGGGGTGACGGGACCGCACGCCTGGGTCAGAGTCGGGACACACACGTCTCCATCAGTGTCCCAGCTGCCGCGCCTCAGACAGTCGAGCTCGACGAAACGCTCCGGTTCGACAATTCCGCTATACCACGGCGTTATTTTATTGACCGCCACTGAACATGCCATGGCAGCAATATGAGGCAATATAGCAGCAAATGAAGTCATCGTGCCCTTAAACTCCCATAGGGATACATGCATAATACCTTATCATTGTGTTACAATGTAGCTACTTACTGAATTATGCTAGACTGCCAATCGGAACAACAACAGACTTTTGCCTTTCGAAGCCTTACATTTCTATGTGGTATTAAAGAGACAGACTTCTATGTTGTGCTTACTGCGCTATCATTTGTATTGTTATCGTTACGTTTTGATAATAGTTAAATTCATAAGGCGACTTCATAAATGTCCGGGCGTATCGTCCTTTTTGCAAATGAGTTCCCCCTAACGTTCCATCTTCCATCCTCCCTACCGTCCCTCTTACGCAGTGATGCTCAAGTTGGGGTTAATTACCCCAGTTGGGGTAATGGAACCTTCGGGCGGGGTAATGGCTATTGAGCAGCTAGGTGAGAAATTCCATATAATTCCCTATATTCCTTATAGCTGATTCGTTTGATGATGGCGCAAGTGCGGATACAACTATCCTAAGTTTTCCTAAGTTTTGTTTCATTGTCATCACATTATCACAAATAACATTAAAAAAAAAATTGTAAATAATGTTCAGCTTTGTGTTACGGCTTACGTGTTGTTCAACGCTGGAAACCACTGCTTGTAATAGGCTATCAGTGACAGCACACATGGCTACTTATATTCCTGTCCCTAGATGGCACTAGTAGTAAACGCCTGAAGTTATGCTGTACCGCATGTCATATAAGCCGAGAACGCAATGGGGGAAGGGGTAACGACTAACGGGTCATTCTGGTCATCAAAAAGGGATAACCACGACCCTTGCCGTTTAGAACTACTGTTCTAACGTCACCTCTAACGTGCCGTGGATGCGGCAGGGGCGTACGTCCACCTAACATCCCTCTAACATCCCCCTAACATCCCCTAGCATCTCCCTAACATCCCTCCAACGTCTCTCTAACATCCCCCTAACATCCCTCTAACGTCCACCTAACATCCCTCTAACGTCCCCCTAACGTCCCTCCAACGTCCCTCTAACATCCCTCCAACGTCCCTCTAACATCCCTCCAACGTCCCCCTAACATCCCTCAAACGTATCCATATCATCCCTCTAACGCCCCCTAACATCCCCCTAACATCCATCTAACGTCCCCCTAACATCCCTCTAACGTCCCCCTAACATCCCTCCAACGTCCCTCTAACGTCCCCCTAACGTCCCTCTAACGTCCCCCTAACATCCCTACAACGTCCCCCTAACATCCATCCAACGTCCCCCTAACATCCCTCCAACGTCCCCCTAACATCCCTCTAACATCCCCCTAACATCCCCCTAACATCCCTCTAACGTCCTCCTAACATCCCCCTAACATCCCCCTAACATCCCTCCAACATCCCTCCAACATCCCTCTAACATCCCCCTAACATCCCCTAACATCCCCCTAACATCCCCCTAACATCCCCCTAACATTCCCAAACATCTCCCTAACATCCCCCTAACATCACCCTAACATCTCCCTAACATCCCCTAACATCCCTCTAACATCCCCTAACATCCCTCAAACGTCCCCCTAACATCCCTCCTACATCCCCCTAACATCCCTCTAACGTCCCCTTGACATCCCTCTAACGTCCCCTTAACATCCCTCTAACGTCCCCCTAACATCCCTCCAACGTCCCCCTAACATCCATCTAACGTCCCCCCTAACATCCTCTTAACATCCCTCTAACGTCCCCCTAACATCCCCCTAACATCCCCCTAACATCCCCCTAACATCCCTCCAACATCCCTCTAACATCCCCTAACATTCCCCTAACATCCCCCTAACATCCCCCTAACATTCCCTAACATCTCCTTAACATCCCCCTAACATCCCTCTAACATCCCCTAACATCCCTCCAACGTACCCCTAACATCCCTCCAACGTCCCCCTAACATTCCTCTAACGTCCCCCTAACATATCCCTAACGTCCCCCTAAGATCCCTCTAACGTCCCCCTAACATCCCTCCAACGTCCCCCTAACATCCATATAACGTCCCCCTAACATCCCTCTAACGTCCCCCTAACATCCCTCTAACGTCCCCTAACATCCCTCTAACGTCCCCATAACATCCCTCCAAAGTCCCCCTAACATCCCTCCAACGTTCCCCTAACATCCCTCTAACGTCCCTCCAACGTGCCTCTAACATCCCTCTAACGTCCCGCTAACATCCCTCTAACGTCCCCCTAACAACCCTCCAACGTCCCCCTAACATTACTCCAATGTCCCCCTAACATCCTTCTAACGTCCCCCTAGCATCCCCTAACATCCCTCAAATGTATCCCTATCATCCCTAGGTCTAACGTCCCCCTAACAACCTTCCAACGTCCCCCTAACATCCCTCCAACGTCCCCCTAACATCCCCTAACATCCCTCTAACGTCCCCCTGACATCCCTCCAACGTCCCCATAACATCCCTCTAACGTCCCCCTAACATCCCTCCAACATCCCTCCAACGTCCCCCTAGCATCCCTCTGACATCCCCCTAACATCCCCCTAACATCCTCCTAACATCCCGCTAACATCCCTCTAACGTCCCCCTAACAGCCCTCCAACGTCCCCCTAACATTACTCCAACGTCCCCCTAACATCCTTCTAACGTCCCCCTAGCATCCTCCTAACGTCCCCCTAACAACCTTCCAACGTCCCCCTAACATCCCTCCAACGTCCCCCTAACATCCCCTAACATCCCTCTAACGTCCCCCTAACATCCCTCTGACGTCCCCCTAACATCCCTCTAACGTCCCCCTAACATCCCTCCAACATCCCTCCAACGTCCCCCTAGCATCCCTCTGACATCCCCCTAACATCCCCCTAACATCCTCCTAACATCCCCCTAACATCCCTCTAACGTCCCCTGACATCCCTCCAACGTCCCCATAACATCCCCCTAACGTCCCTCCAACGTGCCTTCGCAGGGGCGTACGTGCCGCTGACTGTCGAGGGCACGATCGTGGTGGACGGCGTGCTGGCCTCCTGCTACGCCTCGTTCGACCACGACTGGTCGCACGTCTTCACTGCCCCGCTGCGCTGGCTGCCCGGGATGTTCGAGCAGCACGCCCGCCGCGATGATGACGGGCCACGGCGTGAGTACGCTGAGAAAGAGTATCCCTCCCTTCTCCCTGGGCGGTGAGAGGCCCCGGCGTGAATAGGCTGAGAGGCTCCGACCGCCGGGCCCGACGTGAGGACTCTGAGTCAATCTGAGAGCCTGTCGACTCAATTCCGAATGATATGTTGAGATAGTCCTTTCTGACGATCTTCGTCAGCTAGTGCACAGAGTGCGTACCCCAAACTGTCTCCCCCAGTGTATGTCTGCCTCTCAGCCCAACGTGATTTATGTTTACCACCACAGTGTTGGTCAATGAATGCCTGGCATACGGACGGTGCTCGTCCTACTGTATCTGACCCCACCGTTCTCCACGGTGTCTGACTCCGTTATGTTCCACTGTGTCTGACTCCTGCCTTTTCCCACTGCGCTGCAGCCGCCGTGGAGGCCCTGAAGAGCTTCGGCCGGTGGCTGTTCCAGCAGTCGGACTCCGGTCACCGTGCCGCCGAAGACGACTCTGTCGTCAAACTGCCGCTCATCGCCGCCTCCGCCGTCGCCGCTCACAACACCGCCTCGCCCTAGACGGTGCAGGTCACAGCCAGACCCGCCGTCGCCGCCGCCCGAGTGACGGCACTCTGACGTAACTGTGACGTCACACCGACCCCTGCCGACCGCGCGTCGCCGGCCACCGCTCTGTTGGTGTTGTAATCTTTCTGCAGCGTCTGCAGCGTTGTCCCCGAACTCAGTATATCAAGAGTTGGTGTGTTCAGATATTTAGTTTCGTTAGAATATGTACTCATATGAAAGAACGTTTGACGCCATGCCATTCAAAACAGCATGACAAAGTTCACGAAAATGATCTCACAGATTGAACAGCTTTGTTGAATGTCCTTCATTTTGCTGCTTACGAATGCACAAATTAAAACGGCATCAATGTATCGATTGCACTCGAGTCTCGAGGACGGCTCGGGGTGTACCCAGAGCCGTGAGTTGTCTCCTCAGAGTTCTGAGACGCGACTCTGCCGGCACGAGGGAGACACCAGAGACGGGTCAGCATCGCGTGTCGCGTAGCCGTCCCGGTGCCGCGTTCAGCACCGTACAGTGCTGTCCGTCTCTGCGGACTGCTCGGGCTCGGTCCTCGAGCAGCAGCCTGATCAGACGGACGTACGTGCTGTCCGTCTCGGCGGACTGCTCGGGCTCGGTCCTCGAGCAGCAGCCTGATCAGACGGACGTACGTGCTGTCCGCCTCGGCGGACTACTCGGGCTCGGTCCTCGAGCAGCAGCCTGATCAGACGGACGTACGTGCTGTCCGTCTCTGCGGACTGCTCGGGCTCGGTCCTCGAGCAGCAGCCTGATCAGACGGACGTACGTGCTGTCCGTCTCTGCGGACTGCTCGGGCTCGGTCCTCGAGCAGCCGCCTGATCAGACGGACGTACGTGCTGTCTGTCTCTGCGGACTGCTCGGGCTCGGTCCTCGAGCAGCCGCCTGATCAGACGGACGTACGTGCTGTCTGTCTCGGCGGACTGCTCGGGCTCGGTCCTCGAGCAGCCGCCTGATCAGACGGACGTACGTGCTGTCTGTCTCTGCGGACTGCTCGGGCTCGGTCTTCGAGCAGCCGCCTGATCAGACGGACAATGCCATTTGGATCGTCTCCTCCCTGGTTCCGATTGTCCTGACGAGTTTCCAGTTGGTGTAGGATTATATTTGTACCGAATCTTGCCGTGTAATCAGAGGAGAAAGAAATACGTCACCATGGAACTCTGGATTAGAGATAGAGATTATTTGCTTTCGACCGACTGATTTATTTACAGATGGTTTTGCCCCATACGTTGTAGGACCATTGCGGTTTTGTTTTGTGTCTATTTATTTTGTTTTATTGTGTTAGTTGGCTGTTCCGAGCCGTGTTACCTTCGCCATGTTGCTGTGCATCCCGCTGATTGAGCACATCAACCGCGCACAAAGCGGGAAGCGGAACGAAACATATCCTCTCAAACATATCATGCCTCGGTGGCGGAGCGATGCTTTCGCAGGTAGCTGGGCCGAATCGTTATGCGATGTTAGTTTTGCACGATGAACGTGACTGTCTGTGTGAGGAGAACCGCATGGTGCGGACTCTCCCTGTATTGGTGTATCGAGCGGTTCGCTGACTGTCTTCGAGATCATGTGTCCGCGGCATGTTTGTGTAAAAACTCGCCGAAGTCCCTGGAACTTGTCAGCAACTGAACTCGACAGTAGAATTTCAGAGTATGAAGTGTGGGCACGTTTGTACTGGCTGGACGTGACTGTCGCTCTAATTTACTCACAGATTACCAAAACATGTTAACCCGCTCAAATTGCAACAGTCAAATTGTAGATCAATTCAACCATGCAACAGTCCTTGCGAGACATGGGGTACATCATGGAATGCCGATGCTGCGAGTGTCGATGGCTTTAGAAATAAACCTTTTGGCAGGCGTGCGCTGTTTTTTTCAGACTGGAACTCACTGGGACAATTGTTACGGTGAATTAACGCTGCTTTTCCGCGAGCATATCACGAGGATCATCATATCGCCACACATGCATCAAGACTAAAGACAAACAATCAGAACGAAGCAGAAGACCAGCAATCACGGGCCAATCAAAGCTAATTGTACCAGTACCTACATAAGTACAAGACGGAACAATAATGTGATGCAACAATAAACATGGTGTGTCAAAAGCGGAAATAGCCGGCGCCCCGCGCCGCCTCCCGAGCGTCGGCCGCCATAGGGAAATGGGCACTTTTTTGCATTGTTTTCGCTCTGATGACGCACTGAAACTAAAAACGCCTTAACTAGCTATGACACGCAATAGTATTAACTACGCTATAGAAACATTTCTGTACCTCTGTGACCAAAACTCGATCCGCCATTTTCATGTTTGTGAGTGATTGCACGGACAAATTAACATTGAACGCGGGTTTTTCTATGGATTTTTCCGACCTCGCAGCATTTTACCTTAATTTATTTCGTCAGGGTGGATTATTTCTCTTAACTAGCTATAAGGCGTTAAAGACAATTATTCAGTGCATATGATCATTCAAAAATAAATCACATCAGACTTAAACCCTATCCGCCATTTACAGTTGCATATCACGAATTAAATTTAAAAAATCTAGTGGAGCAAGTTGACTGGTTCCTATCTTAGCGAATGTGCACGTCTACTTCGTGACATTTTAAATTAAATCGTGCTAAATTTTATGCTATGCTGAGTATGACACCTTTTTTGTAACTATTATTTTTATTTTTAAAAATAATTGATAAAAATGATGTTATGTGAAAAGTGAATGAGTAAATATTTCGGAGTTGAATACCGGAAAAGTTGACAGGGTTTTAATTTCGAGAATCTATGTTAAAGCCTAGCCACGCTATTGCACCTTGGTGCTAAAAAGTGGCTTGAATGGGTGGAACAAACACAAACATCAAAAGATAGCAAATCAAAATGGCTACAAAATGGTTACCTCGGATTATATATTGGGGGGGTTGACCCCTCCCCCCCCCCCTTAAAAAAGGAAAAATACCCTCAAAAACAAAATTTTCCAACATTAAAAAAACAGAATATATGTTAGATAACCACATATGGACAATACCCAAACCCAATTTTAAAGCAATATCTTTATTTTTGACTGACTTATGGCTCCAAAGTATGAGTAACTCATGACGTCATATTTTGAAACTGAGTTTGTTTGCTTTTAGTGACCAGATACAGACACATAAATTTCAGCGCTGCATTTCTGAGACAAAACTGGTCTAGAAACATGGCTTTTTTGTATTTAGGTTGATCAATTTGAAATTTTGAACTTATGTGACCTGAGCTTGCCCTGAGCTTGACACTAACTTCACTTAAATGAGGTTAGATGGTAAATGACTATCAATATAGAATTATACGTGCAAAATAGCCCATGCAACATGTGTCGCATGACTTTCGTGGATCTTCTTCGCATAGCGACCTTTTGTGACCTGCCCTTGACCTTGACCTTTGCAAACAATCTCACTTTAGCTTATGCTTATGCGGGATGTGTATTATACCTTTGGGAGTACTTTGGGTGATTATGTTCGCAATCAAAGGCTTTTGATGGAAAGTATGGCTCATAAACTCAAATGCCTCGATTTATAACTTTTGACCCGACCTTGACCTGATATATGACCTCAATTTGACAACTTTGAGTACGCTTTAGATGCGCCTCATTAAGAGCTTTCGAATGCCGCCTTGCGCGTCTCGCTGCGAACATTGGTTCCGGAGATAACGATAACGACAGTCAGAGCCATCTATTGGTAGGCCGACGAAGTATTCCCGACCGGCTATTTCCCAATCTGACACACCATGAATCAGGTGATACATAAGACATTAACGGAAATCGGCAAGTTAAATAAAATCAGAAACTTTTATTTTATTCTCTCTCACCCTCAACGGAACAGTGGGTGGGGCCCATCTCCGGGGGCTATACGGGGGATCCTCCCTCCCAGGGCTGCGGCAGGTGTGTGCGAGCCCACCCCACACCTGAATTAGCCAACCTGGGGAAACGGTCAGAAGAACGGGCGGCACCGGGATTCGAACCCAGGTCCTCCAGCTCCACAGACCACCACTGCCTTACCGGTCGAGCTAATCAGGCCGCCTTTCAACGGTGTTTTAAACTGAGACAGCAGTTTTGAAGGTTATGTCGAGAAATCACTTACGACATACTCCGTTTTGTTGTAAGGACTCTCCTGCCGAATATATTTGATGTTTTATCCCGAAATTTGGTGCGTTGTCGAACATTTGGGCTCTTTTTGTCGAAAAGCTTCATGTGGCTTAACGCTGTTAAAAGCAGCGTTACTGGACCAGCGAGTGAACCCTTCGCCATTGACAATATTATGCTAGTTATGTAAACAATTATAGGATAACAATAAATAAGTACATTTGTACTTACTACTTTTATAAATATTTATGTATACATAAGTTCCGAGTCTTTTGCATCTCCTTTCGAAGCACGCAATGTCATAACAACAGGAGCCACTTTTGAAATCCGCGCCATTTCTTGCAATCTATATACTGAATATCAAAGTCTATGTTTTTGAAATATATTGCTCTTTAAAAATGTATTTTTGTTGTGTGGTATATCTTGATAATTTAGCCAAACCAATGTGATATTCAGCATTTGCAGGTATTATTAGCACACTCACAGCGATTTGGCAAAGCGACTGGTTTCCTTTTAACAGGGCCGACCGTTCGTGAATATTTGTGTTTGTGGGAATCCAGAGTCTGACAAAATCAACATTAACAAAAATTGATGAAATTAACGTTAATTAAACTAACATGCAGTTCATATTAACAGATTTTGCTTCTTTCTGCATTAATAGCTGATTAAAAACAAAGTATCTTTATTGGGAGTTGCTAAGTTTTTCTTTATAATCAGGAAATGGGTGAATTTTGGCCGAATTCAGTCGCTTTGGGATACATTGCCCCGCTTCTCCCTCGAATCGGCCCCTGTGTTGTGTCTGGTGGCTACTTCTGCCGGCTGGCTGTAGGGTGTCTAGTTACCCTGGGCTGCAGGACTGTCCCGGCAGGTGGCGTCGGTCGTGCCGGCTGAGCGCGGTCTGACTGACCTGACCCGGCCGGTCACGTGAACACCGCGCACAGTGGGCGATAACGGCCTGCTTGCGCGACATGGGGTGAAAAATAACATTTCAAAAATGACTATTTTATACGGCTCATTTTCAAGCAAAATGTCCACAGCATGAAAGTATAACACCGATTCGCCAATAAATGTGTTGATTTGTATGCACCATGTCTTCAAACACACACTATTGTTCAGCCACCGATATTGTTATGGCGCACCTCATTCTCATCGCATGGATATATGCTAATGTGAGAGGCGAAGAATGTTTCGTAGAGGCTTTGTGGTATTCTTTCTTGAAAGTACAAATCATCAGCAGCCCGAAATACCTAAATATGACCTTTTCATGTGAAATAGCAATTGTATATTCTAACATTAAATAAGGTATGTTATTTGAAGTGGCAGACCAACAGAATCAAAACTTGAGTTAATCCTACAATTTTCATTCCATGGTTCTCCGCTTTGATGAAACATTTGTCTGCCTTGTTAGAGTTTCTACTTTGTGCCTATTAAAAGAAACCTTGCGCATATTTGCGGTTTTTATTTTGGAGCTTATTTTATAGTGTACATCACTATCAACTAGAGCCCTTCATGGGACACATTCCCCCCCCCCATCCCGTTCCATCCCATGCCGGGCCATTCAGCCAGACCCAAACCCATTCCAATCCGAATTAATAACTGATGGGGCTCCCATTCCCACCCGTTTCAGCATATTTCACCCTTTTTAGTGCTAAAAAATGATTTGGCCTGTCCCAAACCCGTTCCAACCCGTTACATTTCAAAAGAATTGCCACATTCCCATCCATTTCCATCCCATTCCCATTCCCATATGGGATTCCTATTCCATGAAGGACTTTACTATTAACTCTGCGCCATTACAATGCCGGATCTCTACTGTCCCTAGTTAACTGGCCGTACAAAGGCTATTTTTTTATGTGTTTATTTTTTTTGATGTGCTAATTCTTGACATTGTTATGGAACGCAGTGATTGCGTGTATATGTATAACATATATACCCCAAAATGGGCTTAAATGATTTGATGGAAAGTCTAATGATACAATAGGGATGATATAAGTTGCTTTGACTGTTTGTGAAAATCAAACATAATAAAACCTATATTTGTTAATGTTTGTTTAATCGACCTTCTCCTTGAATGTACCAAAGTAAGAAATAAAACTTTGTTTTACATTTGCATTCGGGCACAGCCATTCATCAGATGTATTGCAATCGAAATAACACATCATTCACATACACGACACAAGAATAGACATTTAGCACAGCTCGTGAAAATCAGGGACTACATCCTCCACCCAGCCCAGCTGAAAACCTACCCGATTCAAAATAAATAAATAAAGGCGAACATTTTGTAGATCGATCACACGAAATTACATTCCTAAGATCACAAACATTAACAAATATATTAATGCTCCTTGCACAAGCACTACGAGAAATAATAAAACCTATGTTAATTCTAGTGTTTAACTCTTTTCCATTTTCAAAATTTATCGTGTTGTATTTGTTTTGAGTCGCCTTTACCCCTCCCACACGGTTGCCGAATCAATTACAACCCCAACGAAAAACAAAAAGTTCCGCCTCTGCTGACAGTAGGCCATCCGGAGATCAGAGTGGGCCCTCTGGATGGAGGCGAGTATGGACCCTCTGGAGGTTGACAAGTAGCAGAGTGGGCTATTTAAATGCTTGAGTGGGCTCTATGGAGTCCAGGGTGGGCCCTATGGAGGCCAGAGTTGGCCCTGAGGAGGTCAGGGTGGCTCCCTGGATCCCAAAGTGGGCCCTCTGAGACCAGAGTGGGCCATCTGAGACCAGAGTGGGCTCTTTGGAGGCTAGAGTGGGCCCTCTATAAGCCAGAGAGTAGACCCTCTGGAGGCCAGGGTTGGCCCCCGGAGGCCAGCTACGGCTGGCCGAATGACCCTCTGAATGTCAAGATTGGACTCTCTGAAGGTCAGAGTGAGCCCTCTAGAAGCCAGAGCGGGCCCTCAAAAGGCCGGCCAGAGTGGGTCCTCCGAAGACCATGGTGACCCTCTGGAAACAAGATTGTGCCCTCTAGGGGGTGGTCAGAGTGGGCTCTCTGGATGCCAGAGTTGGCCCTCTGGAAGCCAGAATGGACCCTCTACGACGTCACTGAGAAAACCCTAGTCGATCGGAGGAAGGACGTAGCTTGGCCTAAAAAAAACTACCATTTTTGGTTATTTTTAGATTGAGATCGAAGTTTAGAGACTAGCATTAGAGTTTTGGAAATTGCGATTGGAACTTCAATCCACAACCAATAGCGTAGTCAAGGGGGTGAAATAGGGGGTCTAGGGAGTTATGACCCCCTCCTGGAGGGCATACTTGTGATCGATTCCAGTGGAATCGAACCCGATTCCGGAATCGATTCCGTTTGTACTGGACTCGGAATCGGATTAGATTCCGTTGGCATCTGGGTGGAATCGGAATCAGGTGGAATCGATCACTTTAAGCAAATTATGGAATCTGGATCGGAATCGATGGCTATTTCAAGCGATTCCCTTTTATTTTCGGAAAAACCATCACTCGGGCCATGAATGTAAGCTTCCCTGAAGTAAAATTGTTCCGTTGAGCATGAATACCTGAAGCAAGGCTAGGCGATGATTTGTTACCTAATGAGAGTCAAGACATGCTCAGTAATTCTACCTTTAAAGGGAATGTTTCACCTTTTTGAAAGTTGTCAAATATACGCTGGTTGTAGTCGAAAATATGAAGTAAGTGCTGCTGATAACGATGATGATATTTGTTTTCTCGAAAAGTCACTTAACTTTATACAAATTAAGGTTTTAAATTTGGGATGATGACGTCATTATTGAGCTATAGACCGCCGCTGATTGGCTGACAAAGTGGGATTGGCTGAAAAGGTGTCTGTCAGCCAATCAGCGGCGGTACTAGCTTAGACCCCATTTTAAAAATGGGGAATTAAATTGCTTAGAAACAGCTAAGTTTTGGGGAAAATTACCTTAGTATTTTCGACATTTCAATAACGGCCAAAGATAATGGCTATCTCAGTTCAAAACCAATACAAAGGTGAAACATTCACTTTAAGTGGAAACATGGGTACAATGGTATTCGCTTATGACAATGTTAGGTATGTTTATTGTACCGTATATGCCATAATATTATATCTTTCAAGGCATTGATTTCCCCATGTACCTATCATATTACAAATAACAGCTTGCAATATGTCCATGCACCTTGGTTATAGGTAAGTCTAGATATTATATATCGTTTTGAACCTTCGTTAGACTTTGCCATTTTTTAACTATCACAATTTTGTAGCACAGGCCAGTTTTTTTTAACAAACTTCATAATTTGTTTTTGTGTGTATCAAAATAGTCATATTAAATATAGCTGTGTAATATATTTAATATGTCGATTGACGATTCGTGTCATTCGTGCCATTGGTGTCATTTGTACAAAATATAAGAATGATCGGACATTTTTGAGGCAGCCAGTGCAATACAATTATAATCAATGAAATCGGATTCGGAATCAATGGAATCAGATTCAGAATCGGAATGGAATCGGATTCGGAATCAATGGAATCAGATTTGGAATCAATGGAATCGGATTCGGAATCGGAATGGAATCAGATTCGGAATCAATGGAATCGGATTCGGGATCAATGGAATCGGATTCGGAATCAAGCTTTTTAGGTGCCCTGGAAGCGGATTCGTAATCGATTCCTCTAATAACATATCTATTGGAATCGGAATCGGACTCGATTCCGCTGAAGCGGAATCAAGCACAAGTCTGCTGGAGGGTAACCGAGGTCGGCTTTGATCGGCCCGAGGGGCCCTCGGTCGGCCTGAGAGGGCCCACTAGAGATTTTACCCACCCTGGCAAGGTGGCTTCGAGACGCTTCGGCGCTCGCTATTTGCTCCTGGCGGAGATGACCTGCGGCTGGTGGCAGCGGCCGTGTTCAAGGTCAGATGAACCCAGCGAGCTGAGCGGGCCGTCCTCAGTCGTTGGAGGACGGTAAACTTTTGGTTCTAAATTCTGCCGGTGACTGACATTACGCGATCGGATGGTGGGGTCAGGGCCCGCCCAACAAGCTTAACTTAGCGTGGGTCCTGATCTCGGAAATCCATCCCATCAAAACATTTATAACACAAAACAAAACAAAAATAAAAATAAAACAAAAATAGTCGGTCGCAGGCTCGGACAAAAACTTTGGTTTGAGGCGCCGTACGACGCAAGGCAAAACTCATGTGACTGTTTATTTTGTAGTACTGATTTAAAACAAACTACTTTGTACCTATTATATTCCTTATATTTTCTCTTACAAACATCAAATGCATCTTTTTTTCCGATTTCAGTCGTTTGGGGAAGTCATGGCGCTGATATTAACCCCCTGTACCCGTCTTCGTTCGGACACCCAATCGTTTTGAAAAATCGACACCGGTAGGGTTGTACTTATCATGTGTTACCTCTCCCCTGTTCAACAAGCTTTCGCTGACGCTCCACCCTCCCGCTCAACAACTTTTCGACGTTTCACCCCCCCGCTCAATAACTTTTGTTTTGCTAACGCTCACCCCCCACCCCCCGGTCAACAACTTTTCGCTAACGCTCCCCCCCCCCCCCCCCCCCCGGGTCAACAACTTTTCGCTGAAGGCGCCCACTCGGCTCGATCCCGTCCCCCGTCCCCCCAATTTCAAAGGCGTGGCGGAGCCCCTGGTTGAATGATATGCAGTATGACCTCCTTCTAACATTTGGTGGCCTTCACCTAAGGTTAATGTCAAGGTTCAAGATTAGGTTTTTAATTAAGTGGCCTATGTGGCGATGTTATATATGAGAAACTTGTCTTGTTCCGAGGAATTCGATTGTACTTAAATAACGCCTGATCGTCAATGGCAACTTCTAAATTCATTTTAATTTGAATGTCAAATAGTAACTTCATAACTTCCTTTCGGTGTAAAGAAAGCCAGGAAATGTCTCAGTTTGCTTCATAAGCATCAACGATCGCACAATTATTTGAATACCAATGAATTCCTATCTTCAAGACAAGTTCAAAGCTATATAACATCGCCGTGTATGTCAAATTTGGAAAGGTGACCTTGCGCCGTGACCTTGACCTTAGGTCAAGGTCATCAAGTGTCAGAAAGAAGTCATGCTGCACAGCATTCAACACGTCTTGATGATAACAACAAAATGACGTTTACCGTCCCCTTCTAGCTTTATTTAGTCAAAAGGTATTAGCGAATAACTAATTTGTATATAAAATAGCATGTACAATGACACAATTTGAGATATTTGGAGGCAAATATCCATCAATTTTATTTTTGCACTTAATTTACACGTCCTTACACGTAAGATAGCGAGAAATAGCGAGAGCAAAAAATAACCCAGATCCGCAAAGGGAAAAATGGAGGTACTTTTTAGGTCATATGGAGGCCCCTGTAGCCCGGAAGGCCCCAATAAAATTAGCCCCCCCCCCCCATATTGGGAGGCTGGATCCACCAGTAATAACAGGGACCCCAATGCTCATCTAGCCCATTATTTCAGCAATTATCAGCGTTAAAACGTTGGCGTTTTTTTAGACTTGTATCAGATAACGAGAACTTATCGGCATTGCTGTCCACCACTTTTATCTTAGAATCTGCTGCAATCAATTTAAGAGTTTTGTTATTATCTGCAAGTCCTACACTGGATCACACAATGATTATGCAATTCAATGCTTACGGGACTGACCAGGGCTAAACAAATCTTGTTGTTGTTTCGTCTTCACCGGCAACCAAGGACATGGAATTTCGGCGACCACATTCGGTGTCCTGCCGAGGTTACCGAGTCCAAAATAATTAAATGTCTACCCTAGCCCAATCCACCTATCCTAACCCAGCTGTATATTTATGTGCTAGGTACCTATATGTTTTTGTTCTTCTTCGATCTCTGCTTCTCGCATGCCTTCGTTCTAAAACACGCCTTCTGTTAGCAGCTGCGCGGGTCTACATTCCAAATCACTCACGCAGCAACAAACTATACTGTAGGTATACTATACACTATATACTATATACTGTATCGGCGAGACAACCACGGCTGTCGTCCGGACGGTCCGGACGACCACTCCTGGCGATCCTTTTACAAGGGATCAATGACATATACCGCGCATACCTTTGGTTGTCGCGGTTGTCCTAATGCCTGCTGAATCTGGCATATTTAGTATGCTTTTTCTGGCATAGTTACTGGTATTAGCAAACGCGTCCCTTCCGGTCTTACCCTTTCATTGTTCTGACCAGTCCCCGGTCCCACATACCACCAATGGCCAGGGGTGCAGCCAGACTTTCAGAAGGGGGGGGGGGGGGAGGGGCAAGCCCCTGGGAGAGGCCCCCACCCCACAAAAATACCCCTGGATATGAAAAACTACGGATTTCGGCCACTTTATTTTGTGAGGCCCCCTTTTAACAATTTTCTTCGTCTACTTTTGATGAGCTGGATTGGACCAGGACCCTCAGTAGGAATTATGCTGAGCGCATTACTAATTTGTATTGTTACGTACAGGAGAGAAAGCTTATCTTAGCTGATAACAGGTGGGGGGTCGGCTTTTGTGTGTGGGGGCGGCTGAAATGACGACAAAAATTACCCCCATTTTGATACGTGTAATTAAGCCTTTGCAGCATTTTTTATGTGGATTTTCATGTTATAGTAGGTAGGTATGTACATGTAGTTAGCGCCGCGAAGCTGCTCGAAATTTTTACGGTTTTGCCTGATAAAGCCCAGAAATATAGGCGGTGGGCCTTGTAGAGGATAATAAGCTTACAATGCTATTCATTCAATTCAGCGTTACGACGAACCGATGACGATGACTATGGCTTCGTTATGACGATGACTACCGATGTGACGCCGCGAAGCGCCGTAAAAATGTTAATTTTAGGTTCTGGAAAACGAAATGTTAATATTGGAACCAGAGTTCGCCACGGGCCGGGCTGGCCCTATGGGGATTGGGCCGGGCCTGGGCCAAGCCTCAACTTTAAGGAAATCATCGGGCTTTGGACGGGCCTGGGCTGATTGATAATTTTAAAGTAATCTGCGCAAGTTCAGGTCAGCTTAAAAAATATTTTAACCGCAGTTCACTTACACAGCAACACACTGTTGCTGTGGCTGTGTTTTTTTTTGGTTAGCATAGTTGGTTCATTGTTTCACATTTATAGTATACAAGTAAATATGCTAGGATAATGATTGCAAATTTTGTGAAAATAATTATATGCTTAATCTGAGCGCGGGCCGGACCGGGCCTAAGCCTCAATATTATGAATTTGACCGGGCCTGGTCCGGGCCTGGTCCGGGCCTGGTCCGGGCCTGGGCTTGGTGTTCATGGGCCTGGGGCGGGCCGGGCTGGGGGTTGGTGGGCCCGTGGCGAACACTGCAAACGAAACTGCAAACACGCAACACTGCAAGCGAACACTGATTAAAACCAGACCGTGAGGTGAGATGGCTTGGGGAGATAGTCCTGGCCTGTTTCCACTATTAGCTCTTCGGTCCAGCAAATTGTGCACCGCTGGAGCAGCTTCCGGGAATGGAAACAGGGTTCGGACGTGTTTCAAGACCTCCTGAACATGGCTTTATATCTTCGAATCTAGAGCGAGTAGTAGTGTATAAAGTATCTCTTAACGTAATTTGAAGAATTTTATGCAGGTGGCCACATTTTCATCTTAGAATCCATTACCATAATTAAGATAATGGGTGTTAAAAAGTGAGTAATTTTCCATTTTTGTATATTTTGCCATTTTGTTCCGTGAAGCCGGGATCAGAAAACGGCGATTAATTTTTTCATAAAACGCGCGCCAAAATCTCAGCTGCACCGCTGATAGTGATTTACGTAAAACGATATGTCTGAAAATAATGACGACCAGCAAGATTGCATTTGCATCAGCCGAGCCGAACTCAACGCGATTGTCGAAACGGCTGCCCAAAAGGCGGTACAGAAGGCGGCAGAGCAAATCGGAGAGACCTTGGCTTCTGACCTGCAAGATTCCCTACGTGCCATCAGTGATGAGTTTGGCAGATTTGCTGATAGGCTCAAGAGGTCATACCGAGAAGCATGGACAATCAACCATGATGTGGATTAGAGCTGCCACTTTTCAGGCCTGTGACTACCCGCGCTGCGCCGCAAACACTGTTCAACTACCCACCACTACCCACGTGCTCAAATAAGCTGTGAACTACCCACAACTACCATCAACATAAATTGTAATATTTTGGGATTGAAGAAAATTAAAGCAAAAACCTTTAAATTATGCAAATTCATGCAATAAACTTGAATGATATTGCTGAAATGCGCTGTCGCTGTCACTGAAATAAGGTTGAAAACTTTCCTTTTTCGAAAAGTTGAAAATTCTGCTACACGCTAACTATCCATCTCAGCCAAATGATTGTTTATGCTACCCATAACTACCCACGTGGGTAGTAACTACCCACGTCTCGTGGGTAAGCGGGTAGAGAAGTGGCACCTTTATTTCCCATCTCCCGCTCGCTGAGAGTTAACCCACTTCAGCCAAATGATTACTTGTGCTACCCACAACTACCCACGTGGGTAGTAACTACCCACGTCTCGTGGGTAAGCGGGTAGTAAAATGGCACCTCTAATGTGGATTCCAAAACAAGAGAACTGCGGCAGTACAAGGAAGCTCAATCAAAGTCGAAAACCTTGCCCATTAAAGCAACGGAGACTCTTTCAACGGAAAGAGTAGTGGAACGAGCCAGACAGAAGCGAAATGAGACAAAACCGAACGAACAAGTGGAGAAGATCGCAATAAAGCATACCGAGGTCGATAACGTACCTAGGCCAGATCAAGCCAACCAAGGTGAACAAGTCACAGGAAGTGAACCGATCGACAATGCCAATGATGGCTGGACTCGAGTAGTAGGAAAAAAGAAGAGAAGCAAAGTGCGAAGATATGGAGCAGTATTGATCGGGGGACAAAATGTAAGCAGAATCAAAGCTGCTGCTATGGACGAGTTCTCTTTCGACCAAAACGTCTCTTTTGTTGCAGCGACCTCTGATAACTTCAATCAGTCGCTGCGTAATGTGACCCAAAGATCAAAGCGAAGGAGATTGAGGTCGTCAGGCATTTAGGAGCTGAAGACGCCGTAGACCATAGCGCAGACTACGTTTTAGACAAACTGGCGAACATGGTGGACTATGCACGCCACCTGAAGAATGTAGAAAAAGTTTCAGTTTGCTCGCTGGAGGAGAGAAGGGACGCTGGGTCGACTGTCTATGAAAATATGAAGACCATCAACACAGAGCTCGCCCAGCTGTGTATGTCAACGGGTTCTAACTTCATCGACATATACGCCCTCGGCTCAAGGAATCTCTCTTGGGAGAAATTAACAGAACAGGCATACTGTACACGTTCGAAGGAGCTCGTAATGTAGCGCAGCACATCCTCAGTGAGACGGCAGTTTTTTTTAGATTGAAGGCAGCGACCTCTACTGGTACCCATGTCAAGTCATCACATACTAATTCGGCTCAATTACGTTTCACAAAACCACCAAGTTTTCTTACCACCAATGCCAACGGTCTTTGTGCGAATACGAAACAAACTGAACTTGCACTCATATTGCATCGATATGGCATAGATGTGGCTGTAATGACAGAAACGCACTTGGACAAAAATGTGCCTGATGGCCAAATATTTCAAGCCGGATACAAAACAGTACGCCGAGACAGAAGCTTCCTTGCAGTGAATAAGTGTAAGGGTGGTGGTATCATTATGTACGTAAAGAACGGCTTACAATACATTGAGCCCAACATTCATGTCCCGGATGACCTATAAGTTTGCTGGTGTGTTCTCAGACCATCACATCCAGAGAGTATAATTGTCTCTGGGGTATATATTCCGCCTGATGCGAGTGCATCTCGAAGGCGTGCGATAGCTGATCACCTAATGGAAACTGTTGATAATCTGCGATCACTCAGGCCTAGAGCAAAATTAGTCATTTTGGGAGATTTCAACAGTATTTTTGATGTTAATTCATTAGCTCAACAGCTCAACCTGCAGCAAATAGTAACAGAGCCAACCAGAGGGACATCAGTTCTTGATATCATCTTAACCGATTGTGACTCACAAAATGTGCCTAACACTGTACCGGCAATAGGAACGTCAGATCACAGCACGGTGATTTGGGTCAATTTTGAAAAGGAGGAAATCGCGCATCAGTATCGCACGTTACGGCCATTGAAGGACTCTTGTATGAGGCAGTTTGGTCAGTGGATTTGCGCACAAGATTGGTGCGATATAACAACCCTACATGACGCAAACCAAGCTGCTGAGGCGCTCGAGCAACAACTGCAGACTGCATATGAAGAGTTCTTCCCCGAGGTAAAATACAGATGTAGCATTAACGAGCCTCCATGGATGACAAAGCGACTCAAAGAGCTCATCAACCTCCGAAACAGGGCCCACAGCCGTCGCCAATTGGACCGACTTAGGCAGCTAAGAGACATGGTTCGGTCTGAGATCTCCTCCGCAAAAGCTCAATGGTATAAACAACAAATGAACAAGATTGCATCTGATAAAGGTGTATCTTGGTATAAACAAGTGTCCAAATTAACCAACCGTAAACCGAAGCCCTGGAACCTAGAAATGCCTGAAGCGTTGGATAGTGCCAGTCATGCCGAACTTATCAACCAGCACTTCACGCAAATATGCACAACCTACGAACCATTACAAGCAGATCAGCTGCCTTGCTATCTACCAGCACAAGATATTCCCTTCGACATACAGCCTTGGCAAGTAGCCCACAGCTTATCTCGCCTCAGAGAGCATATGGCGGTACCCGTTGGACAACTTCCGGTACGGCTGCTTAAGGAATTTTCTGTGGAGCTGGCCGTTCCTTTGGCTCACATCTTTAACAGTTCGTTAAAGCAGGGCCGGCTACCTTCAGTCTGGAAGAGGTCGACCATCACACCAGTTGCCAAGAAACCCACCCGACGTCGCCGGGGGACCTGCGACCATTGAGTCTCACGCCAACGTTTAGTAAAGTTTTGGAGCACTTCATAGTGCCGCTCATCCTGGCTGACATAAGACCAAACATTGACATTCGCCAGTATGGAAACATGAGAGGAGTATCTACATCTCACTACCTGATTAGATTAATGCACAATCTACTGGCTCAGCTAGACAATGCTGATAAGCTATTCTCAGTGATCATGTACGACTTCAAGAAGGCCTTTGATCTAATAGATCACACAACAGTCATACAGAGACTCCTGGACATGGGACTCCGTCCTGCGTATGCAAACTGGCTCTCCTCATTTCTCCAGAACCGCCAGCAGCGGGTCAAGATGCCAGATGACAGTCTCAGCTCCTGGAAACCGATAACCTGTGGCACCCCACATGGCACCCTGGTTGGACCAGTAGCCTTCTTAGCTATGGTGAATGGCGCCGCATCACAAACATAAAACATGCTCAAGTATGTGGACGATCTAACTATTTATCAAGCGTGCTCGGTGGATTGTGTTCAGGAACAAATTAAGCTTCAGTAACTGACTGATCAACTTTGTGAATGGGCGAATGAAAATAAGATGGTCCTTAACATTGATAAGTGCCAGGTAATGCACTTCTTCACAGCTAAGAAGCCAATGGTGTTACCGGACATTACAATAACACTAGCATCCCAACGATGGATCAGACAAAGCTACTTGGCGTCACAATATCTAATGATATGTCCTGGCACACACACGTTGAGGGTATGGTATCGAAGGGCTCAAGGGCCCTTTACATGCTCACGTCATGAAAAGGTTTCGACCGCCGCAAGAACAAATGGTGAAAGTTTACATTACATACATCCGGCCACTACTTGAATACTGCGTTCCTGTTTTCCACGCCAGTCTCACCGCCCAACAAGCTCAGCAGTTAGAAAGAGTTCAAAAGCGAGCCCTGAAAATAATTGCTGGCTATGAAATAAGTTACCAGCAAATTCTGCGCCGGTTAAACCTGGACACTCTCGCTGACAGGAGGTAAATGCTGTGCTTACGTCTTGGTAAACAAATGTTGAACTCCAATGTACACCAAGACCTACTTCCGAAACTCAGAGGTTCCATCTCTGGCAAAAGGACTCGAAGACGAAACACGCTTGAGACATTTTGTTGCGGTGCGCGTCTAAGAAGTCCAGCGTTCCACTCTTGACATCTCTCATAAACTCAGACATTTTGTCATCTAGGTAGGCTGTTCATTTCTTTCATTCATTTCACTCAACATCTTTTCTTAGAGATGTGTAAAATGCCCTTCTGCTTGTGCTTATGATATTGTGCTCAGCGATGTACATGTCATGTGCTATATGAGTCAATACTCGCAGCCATGTAATTCAATAAACCGTCTCTCTCTCTCTCTCTCAAGCCTGGCCAGGGGCCAGGCTTGAGAGGCCCCTGAACATACTCAATGGGCCCCTGTGGACATGCCCGAGAGGCCACTGGGCAGGTTTGTTGGGCCCCTTGGTGGGCTCAATGAGCCCCTAGACATTCCCAAGAGGCCCCCTGGGCCGGCTTTGAAAGCCCTTCTGTGTCTTTGAGGGCCCTTGACATGCACCAGAATGACCCTTGCCTGGTTTGAGGGCTTCTCTGTGCCTTTTTGAAAGCCATTTAGCTAATGCAAATGGTATCTGGGCTAATCTGGGGGGCTGTGACCCGTAAGAGGGGTGGGGGGGGGGGGGGGCAATTGCCCCTCTTGCCCCCTGGCTGCGCCCCTGCCAATGGCCATCCAAGCGGCCTTCCTTCGTGCCCCCTCCCTGTCCCCGGCGGCCGGCGGACACAGCTGGTGGTCCGTTCTGCGTCACTCCCGCCCGGCCGACCCGACCCGACAAACACAAAACATATTGACCCCATGAGTCATGAGTAGTGCCCTGCGCGCGAGTAGCGCTGGGCAAGCATAGTGCACTGAGCGACACGCTGAATCCCGCGCTGTCGAAACTTGTGCAGTGACAATCACGCTGAAGTTGTGACGATGGTTGTGAGAACTGAGAAGGCACAGGGGCATATGAACAACGCAAAATCAGGTACGAACATAATTCGCTTTTGACTGGGGTCTTAGCTTAACGCCATTGACGGGGGCGGGGGGAGGGTATTGTGCAATGCCCAATGTCCATCCTTGTTAGTGCTTATCTTCGGAACCAAGGATGGCAGGGAGAATTTACATTTTTTTCACGCACATTTTCCGATCAATGTATCCACATCTCATTTTCTGCTTTCGGGTACTGCTCAATATTGAAGTCGGAAGAAAAAGTCCGGCAGAATTGATAGTACACTAGGGCGTATAATGGCACCAGTTGCGCACATTTTCCACGATGAATTTGAATATCGCAGGACAACCCCCAAACCCGGTCCTAATTTCGACGAGAACCACGAAACTATTTTTTCACTCACTCGGCCTGAGTGGGCCCTCAGTCTGCCAGAGGGGGCCCTTCGTCGGCCTGAGGGGGCCCGCAGTCGGCTTGAGTGGCCCTCAGTTGGCTTGAGGGACCCTCAGCCGGGACGAGGGGCCCCTCAGTTGACCTTATGGGGGCCTTCGGCCTGAGGGCCCGAGTCGACCTGAGTGGGCTCTGAGTCGACCTGAGGGCCCTCAGTCGGCCTGAGGGGGCCCTCAATCGGCCTGAGGTAACCCTCAGTCTGCCTGAGGTAGCCCTCAGTCGGCCTTAGGGGCCTCAGTCGGCATGAGTTAGTCTGAGAACTCAGTCGGCCTGAGGGTGCTCTCGGTCGGTCTGAAAGACCCTCAGGCGGCCTAAGGGGCCCTGCACCGGCCTGAAAGGACGTTTGGTCAGCGTGAGGGACCCTCGTTCAAACTGTGGCGTCCTCGGTCGGCCTTAGGCCCTTGGCCGGTCTGTGGGGGATCCCTGCTAGACCCTTCAAGATTGATCTTCCGAGGCCTCGTTGGGCCCAACAGACCCACAGAGGTATCTTTTAAGCCAGATGCGAACCGTTTCAGGATGTCTTTCCCTTTCTTCAAATCTCGACTTAAAAACATGTTGTATCTGAGATAAACTTTATATTTTCATCATTTACCCCCGCGCTCAACAACGCATTTTCATTATTTACCCTGCCCCCAGTTCAGCAATATTTTTTCGATGGGGTGGTGGTAAAAGGGCCCTTGGTCTTGAAAAGGGGCCCTGACGCTCCCGGGTCCCATAAAACTGGCCGCGGGTACTACCTTGGCGAAATCCTGGATACGCTTATGTACACTGTACGTTCAGGTTGTGTGGTTTCCTTATCTCTGGCCGGAAGCGTTGATAATTTGGTGGTGGCGTACCTATGAATTTTTGCATGCAAATCCATGAACAATATCGAAATTTATGGGAAAAACCAGGTAACTGTTGCTGTCGTTGGAACACAACGATTTTTTTTCTTCTCAAATATTGCTTATTTTACCGGAAATATGCCATAAGTGAGGTTTTTATTAGTATAAAAGAGATGACTGGTTCTTCCTCAGCCGGTCCTGCAGAAAGTACGCGGTGGCATCACCGCGCACTTTGAAATGTCCTTACGTGCAGAAGAGGTAATTTCCAGAAAAATGTGGCTACCGTGGGTCTTCTACCACCTTTATAAGTACGCTTTACTATGTAACTCAATTATTCTGGGAAAACCCCGTATAATCCCTTTAACAAAAAATAGCAATGCGCTAAAGCGGTGATCGGTACCTTGTAACTAGTCATTGGGCGCGGATCACGTCGCTTACTGCACCAGGCGCCACCCCACCACGCGGAGCACAGTTTGTTTGTTTGCTGGCTTGTTTATCGACGCATCAGTCAGTCTTGACCATTGGCGTCACGCCCAGCACACTCACCTCCGCCAGGGACACGACTGTTCACCTGGCTGACCCGGCTGGCCCTGACCCGGCCGACGCCCCGCGGCACAGTGGACGAGAACGGCCTTTTAGCGCGACACGGCGTTTCTGCTTCAATTTAAGGCATCGGTTTGAACATGTAGCATATCAATCGGTAGGTGATGAATCAGGGAGCTAAAAATATGCACTTTATTTTATCTGGGTTTAACCCGGCATTGACCGGGGGGAAGGAGGCAAATATTCCTCCCCCCTCGTTATCTCCGGAACCAATGATCGCAGCGAGACGCGCAAGACGGCATTCGAAAGCTCTCGTTGACTCGCATCTAAAGAATACTCGAAATTGTGGAATTGAGGTAACATTTTAGGTCAAAGTCGGGTCAAAGTTCAAAATCGTTGCAATTGAGTTCATGGGCCATACTTTCCATCCAAAGCCGTTGATTGCGACCATGATCACCCAAAATGATCCTAAAGGTATAATACACATCCCACATGATCTAAAGTGAGATTCTTGTCAAAGGTAAAGGTCAAGGTCAGGTCACAAAAGGTCACAATGTGCAGAAAATCTACGAAAGTCATGCGACACATGTTTTATGGGCTATTGTACACGTATAATTCGATAGTGATAGTCATCTTACCATCTGACCTCATTTAAGTGGAGTTAGTGTCAAGGTCAGCTCAGATCAAGGCCAGGTCACATAAGGTCAAAATTTGAAATTGATCAATATAAATACGAAAGTCATGTTTCTAGACCGCTTGATTCTCAGAAATACAGTGCTGACATTTATTTGTATGTATCTTGTCAATAAAAGCCAAAAACGCAATAACAAATATGACGTCATGAGTTACTCTTACTTAGGGAGCCATAAGTCAGTCAAAAACAAAAATATTGTTTTGAAATTTGGTTTGGGTATTGGCCATATGTGGTTCTCCAACATATATTCCGGTTTTGGGAAAATGTTCGAAAAGTTTGATTTTGAGGGCATCTTTTTAAACAAAGTATTTTTCTGATTTTTGAGGTGAGAAAAATAAAAATTTCGAAAATCCGAGATAGCTATTTTGTAGCCCTTGCCATTTGATATCTTTAGACTTTTATCTTTAAAAAATAGCCTTTGTACGGCCAGTTAACTAGGGACAGTAGAGATCCGGCATTGTAATGGCGCAGAGTTAATAGTAAAGTCCTTCATGGAATAGGAATCCCATATGGGAATGGGAATGGGATGGAAATGGATGGGAATGTGGCAATTCTTTTGAAATGTAACGGGTTGGAACGGGTTTGGGACAGGCCAAATCATTTTTTTAGCACTAAAAAGGGTGAAATATGCTGAAACGGGTGGGAATGGGAGCCCCATCAGTTATTAATTCGGATTGGAATGGGTTTGGGTCTGGCTGAATGGCCCGGCATGGGATGGAACGGGATGGGGGGGAATGTGTCCCATGAAGGGCTCTAGTTGATAGTGATGTACACTATAAAATAAGCTCCAAAATAAAAACCGCAAATATGCGCAAGGTTTCTTTTAATAGGCACAAAGTAGAAACTCTAACAAGGCAGACAAATGTTTCATCAAAGCGGAGAACCATGGAATGAAAATTGTAGGATTAACTCAAGTTTTGATTCTGTTGGTCTGCCACTTCAAATAACATACCTTATTTAATGTTAGAATATACAATTGCTATTTCACATGAAAAGGTCATATTTAGGTATTTCGGGCTGCTGATGATTTGTACTTTCAAGAAAGAATACCACAAAGCCTCTACGAAACATTCTTCGCCTCTCACATTAGCATATATCCATGCGATGAGAATGAGGTGCGCCATAACAATATCGGTGGCTGAACAATAGTGTGTGTTTGAAGACATGGTGCATACAAATCAACACATTTATTGGCGAATCGGTGTTATACTTTCATGCTGTGGACATTTTGCTTGAAAATGAGCCGTATAAAATAGTCATTTTTGAAATGTTATTTTGCACCCCATGTCGCGCAAGCAGGCCGTTATCGCCCACTGTGCGCGGTGTTCACGTGACCGGCCGGGTCAGGTCAGTCAGACCGCGCTCAGCCGGCACGACCGACGCCACCTGCCGGGACAGTCCTGCAGCCCAGGGTAACTAGACACCCTACAGCCAGCCGGCAGAAGTAGCCACCAGACACAACACAGGGGCCGATTCGAGGGAGAAGCGGGGCAATGTATCCCAAAGCGACTGAATTCGGCCAAAATTCACCCATTTCCTGATTATAAAGAAAAACTTAGCAACTCCCAATAAAGATACTTTGTTTTTAATCAGCTATTAATGCAGAAAGAAGCAAAATCTGTTAATACGAACTGCATGTTAGTTTAATTAACGTTAATTTCATCAATTTTTGTTAATGTTGATTTTGTCAGACTCTGGATTCCCACAAACACAAATATTCACGAACGGTCGGCCCTGTTAAAAGGAAACCAGTCACTTTGCCAAATCGCTGTGAGTGTGCTAATAATACCTGCAAATGCTGAATATCACATTAGTTTGGCTAAATTATCAAGATATACCACACAACAACAAAAATACATTTTTAAAGAGCAATATATTTCAAAAACATAGACTTTGATATTCAGTATATAGATTGCAAGAAATGGCGCGGATTTCAAAAGTGGCTCCTGTTGTTATGACATTGCGTGCTTCGAAAGAAGATGCAAAAGACTCGGAACTTATGTATACATAAATATGTATAAAAGTAGTAAGTACAAATGTACTTATTTATTGTTATCCTATAATTGTTTACATAACTAGCATAATATTGTCAATGGCGAAGGGTTCACTCGCTGGTCCAGTAACGCTGCTTTTAACAGCGTTAAGCCACATGAAGCTTTTCGACAAAAAGAGCCCAAATGTTCGACAACGCACCAAATTTCGGGATAAAACATCAAATATATTCGGCAGGAGAGTCCTTACAACAAAACGGAGTATGTCGTAAGTGATTTCTCGACATAACCTTCAAAACTGCTGTCTCAGTTTAAAACACCGTTGAAAGGCGGCCTGATTAGCTCGACCGGTAAGGCAGTGGTCTGTGGAGCTGGAGGACCTGGGTTCGAATCCCGGTGCCGCCCGTTCTTCTGACCGTTTCCCCAGGTTGGCTAATTCAGGTGTGGGGTGGGCTCGCACACACCTGCCGCAGCCCTGGGAGGGAGGATCCCCCCGTATAGCCCCCGGAGATGGGCCCCACCCACTGTTCCGTTGAGGGTGAGAGAGAATAAAATAAAAGTTTCTGATTTTATTTAACTTGCCGATTTCCGTTAATGTCTTATGTATCACCTGATTTATTGTTGCATCACATTATTGTTCCGTCTTGTACTTATGTAGGTACTGGTACAATTAGCTTTGATTTGCCCGTGATTGCTGGTCTTCTGCTTCGTTCTGATTGTTTGTCTTTAGTCTTGATGCATGTGTGGCGATATGATGATCCTCGTGATATGCTCGCGGAAAAGCAGCGTTAATTCACCGTAACAATTGTCCCAGTGAGTTCCAGTCTGAAAAAAAAACAGCGCACGCCTGCCAAAAGGTTTATTTCTAAAGCCATCGACACTCGCAGCATCGGCATTCCATGATGTACCCCATGTCTCGCAAGGACTGTTGCATGGTTGAATTGATCTACAATTTGACTGTTGCAATTTGAGCGGGTTAACATGTTTTCGTAATCTGTGAGTAAATTAGAGCGACAGTTACGTCCAGCCAGTACAAACGTGTCCACACTTCATACTCTGAAATTCTACTGTCGAGTTCAGTTGCTGACAAGTTCCAGGGACTTCGGCGAGTTTTTACACAAACATGCCGCGGACACATGATCTCGAAGACAGTCAGCGAACCGCTCGATACACCAACACAGGGAGAGTCCGCACCATGCGGTTCTCCTCACACAGACAGTCACGTTCATCGTGCAAAACTAACATCGCATAACGATTCGGCCCAGCTACCTGCGAAAGCATCGCTCCGCCACCGAGGCATGATATGTTTGAGAGGATATGTTTCGTTCCGCTTCCCGCTTTGTGCGCGGTTGATGTGCTCAATCAGCGGGATGCACAGCAACATGGCGAAGGTAACACGGCTCGGAACAGCCAACTAACACAATAAAACAAAATAAATAGACACAAAACAAAACCGCAATGGTCCTACAACGTATGGGGCAAAACCATCTGTAAATAAATCAGTCGGTCGAAAGCAAATAATCTCTATCTCTAATCCAGAGTTCCATGGTGACGTATTTCTTTCTCCTCTGATTACACGGCAAGATTCGGTACAAATATAATCCTACACCAACTGGAAACTCGTCAGGACAATCGGAACCAGGGAGGAGACGATCCAAATGGCATTGTCCGTCTGATCAGGCGGCTGCTCGAGGACCGAGCCCGAGCAGTCCGCAGAGACAGACAGCACGTACGTCCGTCTGATCAGGCGGCTGCTCGAGGACCGAGCCCGAGCAGTCCGCCGAGACAGACAGCACGTACGTCCGTCTGATCAGGCGGCTGCGCGAGGACCGAGCCCGAGCAGTCCGCAGAGACAGACAGCACGTACGTCCGTCTGATCAGGCGGCTGCTCGAGGACCGAGCCCGAGCAGTCCGCAGAGACGGACAGCACGTACGTCCGTCTGATCAGGCTGCTGCTCGAGGACCGAGCCCGAGCAGTCCGCAGAGACGGACAGCACGTACGTCCGTCTGATCAGGCGGCTGCTCGAGGACCGAGCCCGAGCAGTCCGCCGAGACGGACAGCACGTACGTCCGTCTGATCAGGCTGCTGCTCGAGGACCGATCCCGAGTAGTCCGCCGATGCGGACAGCACGTACGTCCGTCTGATCAGGCTGCTGCTCGAGGACCGAGCCCGAGCAGTCCGCCGAGACGGACAGCACGTACGTCCGTCTGATCAGGCTGCTGCTCGAGGACCGAGCCCGAGCAGTCCGCAGAGACGGACAGCACTGTACGGTGCTGAACGCGGCACCGGGACGGCTACGCGACACGCGATGCTGACCCGTCTCTGGTGTCTCCCTCGTGCCGGCAGAGTCGCGTCTCAGAACTCTGAGGAGACAACTCACGGCTCTGGGTACACCCCGAGCCGTCCTCGAGACTCGAGTGCAATCGATACATTGATGCCGTTTTAATTTGTGCATTCGTAAGCAGCAAAATGAAGGACATTCAACAAAGCTGTTCAATCTGTGAGATCATTTTCGTGAACTTTGTCATGCTGTTTTGAATGGCATGGCCTCAAACGTTCTTTCATATGAGTACATATTCTAACGAAACTAAATATCTGAACACACCAACTCTTGATATACTGAGTTCGGGGACAACGCTGCAGACGCTGCAGAAAGATTACAACACCAACAGAGCGGTGGCCGGCGACGCGCGGTCGGCAGGGGTCGGTGTGACGTCACAGTTACGTCAGAGTGCCGTCACTCGGGCGGCGGCGACGGCGGGTCTGGCTGTGACCTGCACCGTCTAGGGCGAGGCGGTGTTGTGAGCGGCGACGGCGGAGGCGGCGATGAGCGGCAGTTTGACGACAGAGTGTCTTCGGCGGCACGGTGACCGGAGTCCGACTGCTGGAACAGCCACCGGCCGAAGCTCTTCAGGGCCTCCACGGCGGCTGCAGCGCAGTGGGAAAAGGCAGGAGTCAGACACAGTGGAACATAACGGAGTCAGACACCGTGGAGAACGGTGGGGTCAGATACAGTAGGACGAGCACCGTCCGTATGCCAGGCATTCATTGACCAACACTGTGGTGGTAAACATAAATCACGTTGGGCTGAGAGGCAGACATACACTGGGGGAGACAGTTTGGGGTACGCACTCTGTGCACTAGCTGACGAAGATCGTCAGAAAGGACTATCTCAACATATCATTCGGAATTGAGTCGACAGGCTCTCAGATTGACTCAGAGTCCTCACGTCGGGCCCGGCGGTCGGAGCCTCTCAGCCTATTCACGCCGGGGCCTCTCACCGCCCAGGGAGAAGGGAGGGATACTCTTTCTCAGCGAACTCACGCCGTGGCCCGTCATCATCGCGGCGGGCGTGCTGCTCGAACATCCCGGGCAGCCAGCGCAGCGGGGCAGTGAAGACGTGCGACCAGTCGTGGTCGAACGAGGCGTAGCAGGAGGCCAGCACGCCGTCCACCACGATCGTGCCCTCGACAGTCAGCGGCACGTACGCCCCTGCGAAGGCACGTTGGAGGGACGTTAGGGGGATGTTATGGGGACGTTGGAGGGATGTCAGGGGACGTTAGAGGGATGTTAGGGGATGTTAGGGGGACGTTGGAGGGATGTTAGGGGGACGTTGGAAGGTTGTTAGGGGGACGTTAGACCTAGGGATGATGGGGATACGTTTGAGGGATGTTAGGGGATGCTAGGGGGACGTTAGAAGGATGTTAGGGGGACGTTGGAGTAATGTTAGGGGGACGTTGGAGGGTTGTTAGGGGGACGTTAGAGGGATGTTAGCGGGACATTAGAGGGATGTTAGAGGCACGTTGGAGGGACGTTAGAGGGATGTTAGGGGGACGTTGGAGGGATGTTAGGTGGACGTTGGAGGGATGTTATGGGGACGTTAGAGGGATGTTAGGGGACGTTAGAGGGATGTTAGGGGGACGTTAGAGGGATGTTAGGGGGACGTTAGATGGATGTTAGGGGGACGTTGGAGGGATGTTAGGGGGACGTTAGAGGGATATTAGGGGGACGTTAGAGAGATGTTAGGGGGACGTTAGAGGGATGTTAGGGGGACGTTGGAGGGATGTTAGGGGTACGTTGGAGGGATGTTAGGGGATGTTAGAGGGATGTTAGGGGGATGTTAAGGAGATGTTAGGGAATGTTAGAGGGATGTTAGGGGATGTTAGGGGGATGTTAGGGGAATGTTAGGGGATGTTAGAAGGATGTTGGAGGGATGTTAGGGGGATGTTAGGGGGATGTTAGGGGGATGTTAGGGGGACGTTAGAGGGATGTTAAGAGGATGTTAGGGGGGACGTTAGATGGATGTTAGGGGGACGTTGGAGGGATGTTAGGGGGACGTTAGAGGGATGTTAAGGGGACGTTAGAGGGATGTCAAGGGTACGTTAGAGGGATGTTAGGGGGATGTAGGAGGGATGTTAGGGGGACGTTTGAGGGATGTTAGGGGATGCTAGAGGGATGTTAGGGGATGTTAGGGAGATGTTAGGGTGATGTTAGGGGGATGTTAGGGAGATGTTAGGGAATGTTAGGGGGATGTTAGGGGATGTTAGGGGGATGTTAGGGGATGTTAGGGGGATGTTAGAGGGATGTTGGAGGGATGTTGGAGGGATGTTAGGGGGATGTTAGGGGGATGTTAGGAGGACGTTAGAGGGATGTTAGGGGGATGTTAGGGGGATGTTAGAGGGATGTTAGGGGGACGTTGGAGGGATGTTAGGGGGACGTTGGATGGATGTTAGGGGGACGTTGTAGGGATGTTAGGGGGACGTTAGAGGGACGTTAGGGGGACGTTAGAGGGACGTTGGAGGGATGTTATGGGGACGTTAGAGGGATGTTAGGGGGATGTTAGGGGGCGTTAGAGGGATGATATGGATACGTTTGAGGGATGTTAGGGGGACGTTGGAGGGATGTTAGAGGGACGTTGGAGGGATGTTAGAGGGACGTTGGAGGGACGTTAGGGGGACGTTAGAGGGATGTTAGGTGGACGTTAGAGGGATGTTAGGGGGATGTTAGAGAGACGTTGGAGGGATGTTAGGGAGATGCTAGGGGATGTTAGGGGGATGTTAGAGGGATGTTAGGTGGACGTACGCCCCTGCCGCATCCACGGCACGTTAGATGTGACGTTAGAACAGTAGTTCTAAACGGCAAGGGTCGTGGTTATCCCTTTTTGATGACCAGAATGACCCGTTAGTCGTTACCCCTTCCCCCATTGCGTTCTCGGCTTATATGCCATGCGGTACAGCATAACTTCAGGCGTTTACTACTAGTGCCATCTAGGGACAGGAATATAAGTAGCCATGTGTGCTGTCACTGATAGCCTATTACAAGCAGTGGTTTCCAGCGTTGAACAACACGTAAGCCGTAACACAAAGCTGAACATCATTTACAAATATTTTTTTTAATGTTATTTGTGATAATGTGATGACAATGAAACAAAACTTAGGAAAACTTAGGATAGTTGTATCCGCACTTGCGCCATCATCAAACGAATCAGCTATAAGGAATATAGGGAATTATATGGAATTTCTCACCTAGCTGCTCAATAGCCATTACCCCTCCCGAAGGTTCCATTACCCCAACTGGGGTAATTAACCCCAACTTGAGCATCACTGCGTAAGAGGGACGGTAGGGAGGATGGAAGATGGAACGTTAGGGGGAACTCATTTGCAAAAAAGACGATACGCCCGGACATTTATGAAGTCGCCTTATGAATTTAACTATTATCAAAACGTAACGATAACAATACAAATGATAGCGCAGTAAGCACAACATAGAATACTGTCTGTCTCCTTAATACCACATAGAAATGTAAGGCTTCGAAAGGCAAAAGTCTGTTGTTGTTCCGATTGGCAGTCTAGCATAATTCAGTAAGTAGCTACATTGTAACACAATGATAAGGTATTATGCATGTATCCCTATGGGAGTTTAAGGGCATGATGACTTCATTTGCTGCTATATTGCCTCATATTGCTGCCATGGCATGTTCAGTGGCGGTCAATAAAATAACGCCGTGGTATAGCGGAATTGTCGAACCGGAGCGTTTCGTCGAGCTCGACTGTCTGAGGCGCGGCAGCTGGGACACTGATGGAGACGGGTGTGTCCCGACTCTGACCCAGGCGTGCGGTCCCGTCACCCCATGACGGATTTAAAGCCCGCTCTGCCCCGACCAGACCGCTGGATTGATGTGCCACGCGCGCCAGCTGACAGACGATGGATTGCCGTGCCAATCCGGCTATGGTCGCGATCTGTTCACCGGACAGACGAGACTCGGTATTGGGCTATCAGGTTCGCTGAGCCTAGATCAGGGCGTCTAACCTTGACGGTGTAGTAGCACGCCAACAATCGTCGGAAAGCCGTAACTTTTAGCGTTAGATTGGAGCACTTCCAAACAAAACATTTGAATAACGCATTATCGGATTAACGATACGCCAGAACCAGCCGGTCACATTACTTGCAGGCCAAAGAAGACGCGTTACAGAAATGGAGACCACCTCCGCTCTCTCTAGGAAAGGGTTTCCGGAATCGTTGATGGATAGTGAGTCGATCATTTAACCAACAGCACAACGGGATGCAACACGGTTATAAATTTGATAAAGCGAAATTTACGATTTTCTTTTTTAACCACCCAACGTAATGCGATTCAGAGACGATTCAAGTTTTCCAATGGTTGGTCTCTCCTGGTCGTAGTCTCTCCTGGTCCTCATATACCTGGTCTCTCCCGGTCCTGGTCTCTCCGAATCCTCTTGGTCTTTCCTGGTCCTGGTTTTTCCTGATCCTAGTCTTTCCTGGCCTCTCTCAGCCTCAGAGAACTTTGGGAGCTGGAGCAGGCGCCCGGAGGGGATCAAGCGGATAACGTGTTTACCCGGCCAGGAGCAGGGCGGCAGAGCGGAGGGATTTCTGGTCGGCAGCTCACATAACACTGCTCGGTCTCCGGCGAGGCCCACGGGACCCGCGGGACCCGGGGGACCCGGGGGACCCGCCGTGGCCCAAATTGTCGGCTCGGCGCATAACAGCGCGAGGCGAGCATGTGTTCGGTGGGGATATAGCGGATAACGTGTTTACCCGGCCAGGAGCAGGGCTGCAGAACAGAGAGATTTATGGTACGTCTCCTCAAGGAGGCACAGACGGACGTTCACCGTATTTCCCCCATATGTATCGGTTAACGAATCTAGCAGCATCTGGGACAAGGAGTGCTGCATTATATTGTATATCTATGTAAACATATGTTTATAGAAACAAGGCAAATTTGGTTAAAACCTTGTGAAGATGATTAGACCGTAGGTTTTTAGATGAAATCATCGTTGCTGTACGTAAAGTAACTTCCAATGTTGAATACCGTTTATTAATCTTGGTAATGAATATGACATGTTCGATGTTAGCGCTCGGAAGCCACGTTTTTCTGCTCTTCTTTCGCACATCACCAATTCCTGAGTCAAAAAGGTCTTTTCAGCCCGTATTTTGTTCAGCTCCGCTCAGTCCCGTTTGTTTTGCCATTGGGAGCACGAGCGTATCCGTCGGTGACCATTACCGGAGACGATTGCTGCGATCGACGAGGTGGCCCTGGTGATGTCGGCGGGGTTCGTCCGACGGTGAGCTGGCATCTGGGGACTTGGTACGGCCACGCGGTCCGGACCCCACATAGAGCCGCAGGGACCCCGCCCGGACCCCACATAGAGCCGCCGGGACCCCACCCGGACCCCGCATAGAGCCGCCAGGACCCCGCCTAGACCCCGCATAGAGCCGCCAGGACCCCGCCCGGACCCCACATAGAGCCGCCGGGACCCCGCCCGGACCCCACATAGAGCCGCCGGGACCCCGCCCGGACCCCGCATAGAGCCGCCGGGACCCCGCCCTGACCCCGCATAGAGCCGCCGGGACCCCGCCCGGACCCCGCATAGAGCCGCCGGGACCCCGCCCGGACCCCACATAGAGCCGCCGAGACCCCGCCGGGACCCCGCATAGAGCCGCCGGGACCCCGCCCGGACCCCGCATAGAGCCGCCGGGACCACGCCCAGACCCCACATAGAGCCGCCAGGACCCCGCCCGGACCCCGCATAGAGCCGCCGGGACCCCGCCCGGACCCCGCATAGAGCCGCCGGGACCCCGCCCGGACCCCGCATAGAGCCGCCGGGACCCCGCCCGGACCCCGCATAGAGCCACCGGGACCCCGCCCGGACCCCGCATAGAGCCGCCGGGACCCCGCCCGGACTCTACCCAGAATCGACCTGACAAACCCAGACCCCAGAATCGACCTGACAAACCCAGACCCTCAGAATCGACCTGACAAACCCAGACCCCAGAATCGACCAGACAAACCCAGACCCCAGAATCGACCTGACAAACCCAGACCCTCAGAATCGACCTGACAAACCCAGACCCTCAGAATCAACCAGACAAACCCAGACCCCAGAATCGACCAGACAAACCCAGACCCCAGAATCGACCAGACAAACCCAGACCCCAGAATCGACCGGACAAACCCAGACCCCAGAATCGACCTGACAAACCCAGACCCTCAGAATCGACCAGACAAACCCAGACCCTCAGAATCGACCTGACAAACCCAGACCCTCAGAACCGACCAGACAAACCCAGACCCCAGAATCGACCAGACAAACCCAGACCCCAGAATCGACCAGACAAACCCAGACCCTCAGAATCGACCAGACAAACCCAGACCCCAGAATCGACCTGACAAACCCAGACCCTCAGAATCGACCTGACAAACCCAGACCCTCAGAATCGACCAGACAAACCCAGACCCCAGAATCGACCTGACAAACCCAGACCCCAGAATCGACCAGACAAACCCAGACCCTCAGAATCGACCAGACAAACCCAGACCCTCAGAATCGACCAGACAAACCCAGACCCTCAGAATCGACCAGACAAACCCAGACCCCAGAATCGACCTGACAAACCCAGACCCTCAGAATCGACCTGACAAACCCAGACCCTCAGAATCGACCAGACAAACCCAGACCCCAGAATCGACCTGACAAACCCAGACCCTCAGAGTCGTTCCGGACCCCGACCGGACCCACCTGACTCATCCCATACTTCCAGAGTGCACTAGTACTAGTACTCCCTGACACCAAACGGCCCACACCCGGATCTCATCCTGGTCATTCCAGGTCCACAGGGATAACTACTTTGTAGTACACCCGGACGCTAAACGGATCCTCCCGACCGGATCCCATCCGGACCCTACCCAAAACCCGCCGAAGCCCCGCCCGGACTACGTCAGAACTTTACCCGAATCCCGCTGAAAAACCGCGCGGACTCCGTCAGAACTTCACGCGAATCCCGCCAGAACCCCGCTCGGGCCCCGCCAGGACCCCGCTCAGACCCACCCGGACCCCGGGTCCATCCGACCTCGCCCCGACACCTGGCCCCGCCCAGAACACATCTGTTGGCCGGTCGATAACGTGGTCTGGGACTCTGAAAATAGTTTCTGACCGGTCGAACCGTGTGGCCAGCCATGGCTGGGTTTATGCATTGGAATGGAGGGACGGAGCCGCCCCAGACTGAGGGCTGGGCCGCCAGGCAGCAGTGCGGCTTTCGCAGCGGGCTCTGCGGCTCCATTCTGCAGAAAATGGCGTCTGCAAAGTGGGTTTGGAATAAGCTGGAGAAGTTGGTGACGGATCAAAGGCAGCGCGTTAGGTGGGATTATGGGACGGGAAATGCAAATACTTATTTTCATTTAATTATTATTATGGTAAAGAGGCCATGATACCGCAATCAGGTACAGACAAGTCATGCTGTGACGGTGATGGAGGCTTATGACTAGCTAAGGCACCGCCAAATGTTTAGTGAAGATATCACAAATTTGCTATTTAGATCGATGAGCCTCGAAATGAGCTGCCTAATTTTAAAAAGAGTTTCTACACATCTCCTATATAAAGGGCAAATTCAAACCGTTCCAACGCCATAAACTCGAAAACCTTTGGATGGAGTCACAACCCATACATTTTCTGAATTAGCATGATGGCAGGCATGTCAGTGTACCACTACCATTCAGATCGGACCTCTATATTTTTCAAGTAAATTGTGAAAGCGTGGAATTGATATTGATTGCAATGCTATTTGTATTTAGTGGGCCCGAATTTCTTCATATGTTGCGCTTTTGTGACATTCATTCTGCAGCTATTTTAAACTGCAGAGGCAGGGGAGAAATATACATTTAGAACTTGAGGCAGTGTTTTGACCAAGATGCCTATATACAACTTTTGACTCTCATTGTGCTTTGACTGTGTTTTTACTCTAATTGTGCTTTGACTGTGTTTTGACTCTCATTGTGTTTTGACTGTGTTTTTACTCTCATTGTGCTTTGACTGTTTTTACTCTCATTGTGCTTTGACTGTGTTTTGACTCTCATTGTGCCCTTATCAGACCCACCAGTCACCTACGAGTCATGTTTCAGTTTAGTAGTATTTTATCTACCGTGAGTTTAGTCTACCAGTGTCTGTTACCAAGGGGCCATGAAGGATGTGGAAAAGAAGAAGAGAAAATGGTAGAGGTGTCAACTTCTTTCCATGCACAGCCTGAAAGATGTGAGTTGCTCTATGTTTCTTACTGATCTTACTGAATTTATATTTCATTTCATTGGTAACATTCATTCTGCAGATATTTTAAACTGTGATAATGTAGGCAAACACCCAAACTCTGGTCACTGGACTTTCATGCTATTGGTGGTGTAGACGACACATGGAGTAGGTAACAGTTGCATCTTTGGACACGT
>JAXIVJ010003244.1:17500-27500 GCA_036785665.1 Chirona hameri | reverse complement strand
GTAGCTGTAGGGATAGGGAAAGTGGCGCGTCTGACGCTATTTTGGAGTGGTTCACAACCAACGTAAGTTATAATTTTACACGCAGCGCGCGTCGCAGCCTTTGGTCTCCTGCTGCGCTGCCTGCTGGGTGGCAGAGGAGCGCGTGAGTGAATTTCCTTGTATAGGCACCTATGTCCAAGGGCGGATCCAGAATGGGTGGTTTGGGTCAGTTTGGGGAGGGGGGGGGGGGGGGCAAATCCAAAAAAGCCTCACACAATTCTGAAAACTCATCGGATTTCGTTTGCTTGTGCATCGATAACTGATTTAAAATACACTTTCCTTAGTAAAAGTTGCTTATATTTTATATTATCTCAGGAAATGTGTCAAATTTGCGCCGATTTCAGGTGGTTGGGGCGGGGGGGGGGGGGGGGGGGCATGGCCCCGTGTCCCCCCCCCCTCTGGATCCGCCCATGCCTATATTGTATGGAATCACTGGCGAATCCAAAGGGGGCGGCAGGGCCAAAAGCCCCCCACATTCCAAGCTCGACAGGGGCGGCAATAGAAATTAGCCCCACCCCCAAAATCCGCTGAAACTGGTGATGAAAAATGGGTACTGCCTGCGAAAAAATAACGTCTTGTGAAATAAATATATTGGTTTTTGCCTCTTTCGTGTTTTCTCTATTTGGTAGCATTTTGGTAGCAGTAGGGATAGGGAAAGTGGCGCGTTTGACGCTATTATGGAGTGATTGACAACCAACGTAAGCTATAATTTTACACGCAGTGTCGCAGCCTTTGCGACGCTGCGTGTAAAATTGCTGCCTGCTGCTGCCTGCTGCTGCCTGCTGCTGCCTGCTGGGTGTGCAGAGGAGCGCGTGAGGGAATTTCCTTACATAGGTACCTTTGTTGTGTGGAATACGTCTACTAGTATTAAGTAGGGTAATTAGGTTCAGTTAACAAATCCCAATGTTCTTCTTTTGTAGCTGGGGCATTCCACGACAAATCGACAAAAACAAAGTGCAAAATGTCACCGTCATGTCACTGATTATGGCCAAAATTGGTATATGGAGTAACCTGGGGCGCTAAAATGAGCTGTGAAAGTTGTATTGCAATGCAAGCAGTGGTTCAGGAGATATTGCCTCGGGCATTTTGTATAAGGTCACGGTGCAGGTCAATCTTTGTCAGCCCATATGGCGGGGAATTTAGGAAACAATTTATATTATTATATGCCATTATAATGGCAATGAGCTGTTTTATAACATGGCGTTGTTGATTTTTTTTTTCATTTGGAAAATTTCAAAATTTAGTACGTTTTCGAAATTGTACAACTTTTTTGGATACCTTTTCTCAAACGTGTTTCTAATTTTTCGCTATGCTATTATTACGTGTAAGGACGTGTCAATTAAGTGCATAAATAATACTGGGGGATATTTGCCTCCTAATATCTCACATTTTGTCATTTTACATGCTTAAATTTTATTAAAAAAAATATGCTATTCGCTAATAACTTTTGACTGAATAAAACTATAATGGTACGGCAAACGTCATTTTGCTGTTCTCATCAAGACGAGTTGAATACTCTGCAGCATGACCTTTCTGACATTTGATGACCTTGACCTTAACTTTCAAAGGTAGTATCTTCTTTTGAAATTTGGAATCTTTTTTGGATACCCAAAAAAGATTCTTTAAAGAGTCTTTAAGAAAAAGAGTCTTTAAATATGCTATTTTCCCCCCATTGTATATGCTCTTTTTGTGAAAGATGCCACTCCCCCAATAACTTTTGACTGAATAAAGATAAAAAAGGTAAAATGGACACCATTTTGTTATTTTCGTCAAGACGCGTTGAATGATATATAGTATGACCTCTATAACATTTGGTGACCTTCACCTAAGATCAATATCAAGGTTCAATGTTAGGTTTCCAATTGTGGTACCCCCATTTTTCCCCTTTGCGGACTTGGGTTATTTTTTTTTTGCTATGCTATTCTTACGTGTAAGGACGTGTCAATTAAATGCAAAAATAAAATTGATGGATATTTGCCTCCATTTTTTTGTTGTCATTTTACATGCTATTTTATATACCAATTAGTTATTCGCTAATACCTTTAGACTGAAAAGGCTAATAGGGCACGGTAAACGTCATTTTGTTGTTATCATCAAGACGCGTTGAATGCTGTGCAGCATGACTTCTTCCTGACATTTGATGACCTGTGGCGATGTTATATATCTTAAAACTCGTCTTGTTGCGAGGATTTCGATTTTGCTTAAATGACGCCTGATCGTCAATGGCAACTTTTAAATTCATTTTAATTTGAATGTCGAATAGTAATTTCATAACTTCCTTCTCGGTGTAAAGGAAACCTGAAAATGTCTTAGTTTGCTTTATAACCATCAACGATCGCGCAATTATTTGTATACCAATGAATTCCTATCTTCAAGACAAGTTCAAAGATATATAACATCGCCGTGTAGGTCAAATTTGGAAGAGTGACCTTGTGCCGTGACCTTGACCTTAGGGCAAGGTCATCAAATGTCAGAAATAAGTCATGCTGCACAGCATTCAACGCGTCTTGATGATAACAACAAAATGACGTTTACCGTGCCCTATTAGCCTTTTCAGTCTAAAGGTATTAGCGAATAACTAATTGGTATATAAAATAGCATGTAAAATGACAACAAAAAAATGGAGGCAAATATCCATCAATTTTATTTTTGCATTTAATTGACACGTCCTTACACGTAAGAATAGCATAGCAAAAAAATAACCCAAGTCCGCAAAGGGGAAAAATGGGGGTACCTTTTATGTCATATGGAGGTCCCTGGGGCTCGGAAGGCCCCCAGTGAAATTTCCCCCATATTGTGAGGCTGGATCCGCCAGTGACTGGTGGCCGGTTGGCAACAAAGGTTTGTTCCGACTCGCTCGCGCTATTCCTTCAAACAGAGATCATCTTTATGCAGTAGCTCACACTCGTATATAGTGCGACTTCAAAGCACTTGACTGTACCAGCCTGGAATTTCATTTTCCGTCTCTAACTCATCAAGCATCACCAAGTCTCGTCTCTAAACCAGCCACAGTTGCATGGGAGTGAGTTCCATATAAGACCAGAGCAGCTGCCGCTCTCGGAGCGCTGGCTTACAGAACAAATGAAACCTCTCGGCGGCATCGCTTCGTGCGGCTCTGATTATGGAAACGCATGGTCCCTGTGCGGCTATAACATTTCGCAGCGTTCGCCTGGGATGGCTCTCGGGAAACCAGCGACGCTGCGCCACACAGCCGTGTGCTGGCTATAAGATAACTCAGGGCGGCTTCTGTTGCGCAGCACCGGGGCCTGCCCGCCGCCTCCGGTGTCACGGTCTTATCTAAACTACGCTGCCGGGTAGATCCATCCGCCAGAGCCCACTGCTGCCTCGGACGACACGGTTTTACCTCAACTACAATTATAATGCGATAAGAATGTTATGGGCCTTAAAGCTGTTCTCTTTCCGATCGCATCATTTTAATCAATTGCCAATCATATATCGGTCCGATAAGTTGGCTGGCCATAGCAATCTGGTTTGGCACCAGGCTCACAGGCTCCAGGGTCTGAACTTTGGTGCAGCTGAAGGCTTACAGAAACTGTGTTTTGCAGTTATGCTTATCATTGCACACTGCAATTGCATAATATGTTTTCAGTTTTATTTTTTTACTTCTCGCTACGTCACTCACTTGTAACTTCAACACGGGCATGTTCAGGCTGACTTTGACACTTAAATTGCATTGAAATTGAGGTGCAAACATAAACGTGTCAATGTGTGAAATAATTTGTTATTTTTGAGAAAGCATAATTCACATAGCTGTCAGTTAAAAAGGTGGAATTTCTCAGCGTAGCATATACATGAATTGCGACCAAGCAGCCGCTAGCCGGGGCACATGCTCGGCTTCATTTTACGTCATAACATATAATTGGCAGATGAAAAGACGAAAAGATGAAAATTTAATATATATCTACATCTTAGCTACGACACTAACAAACTGCACTACCTTTCCTTTACATATTATGCACACGGCTCGAACACTGCCCGGATTATCCCCAGTCAGCTCGATCAGGAAGCTGGATGATATATTCCACATCGTTTGACCTTAATTCTGTTGAATTAGAACATTGTTTCTCAACAAAGGGGTATTGTTACCCCCTTTTGATGACCAGAATGACTCGTTAGTCGTTACCCCTTTCCCCATTGCGCAGACCGCAGTGCTCAGCATCAAGCCATGCGGTACAGTATAACTTCAGGCGTTTACTACTAGTGCCACCTAGGGACAAGAATATAAGTAGACATGGGTGCTGTTCGTGTAAACCGTAACATAGAGCTGAGCATCATTTAACATTACTTGGTTTTGATATTCTTTGCGATAATGTTGTCACAGTGAAACATAACTTGGGATCGATGTAAGTAAATTGTGCATTGGGGCATTCCACAGTAAGACAACCGGTGGGTGCCGTCCGACCATTTGTAATTTTCTTGAAAAGTTGTGTATTGGGGTTTCAAGGGCGGAGAATGCATTGGTGGGGACCAGAAAATCCCCCAAAAAATATGTGCAAAAATACGGACTTCCGTATTTTCCCAAGTGCACTGTGCAGGCCTAATTTTGACGACCAATAACTTCGAGACTAAAAAAGCGATTTGAAAACTTTTTTGTTTAGATCAGGATTAGTCGAAGAACAATTTGGCAATCACGGATTTCCATTTTTTGCCACGTGACCTCGTTACCTACTGTTAGCGCCGTGACCTTGACCTGTTGGAAACTGAAATTAACATTTTCGTCTGATGACGATTTGAGCTTCATTGATGTCCTTTCGTATAAAAAGTGGGGTTCGACCCGTAAAAACTACTTTTGGGGACTTCCACAGTAAGACAACCATTTTTTTCTTCAAATTTGCCGTCTGACCATTTTAAATTTTCTTGAAAAGTTGCGGACTTTTTCAAGGGCGGGAATTCATTGGTGGTGACCACAAAATTCTTACCCCCCACAATTTTTCTTCTTCTTCAAGATAAGGCCTTCCGAAAATTTGTCAAGTTCACTGTGCAGGCCTAATTATGACGACCAATAACTTCGAGACTAAAGAAGCGATTTTGATAAACTTTTTTTGGATCGGGATTAGTCAAAGAACAATTTGGCAATCTCGGATTTTCTATTTTCATTTTTTTACGTGACCTCGTGACCTACATTTTGCGCCGTGACCTTGACCTGTTGGACACTGAAATTAACATTTTCGTCTAATGACGATTTGAGTTCGATTGATGTCATTTCGCATCAACAAATCTAAAAAGTGGGGTTCGACCTGTACAAACTACTTTTGAGCCTTGCAATGCTGACACAATACGCTGTTTTGGGTACGTTACGTTGTATTGGCCTGGTAGGTCATATGATGACCTGATGTCGGTGTAACAGGCACCAACCGAGAGGTTTCGTTGTCAGGAGTCACTGGACTTTGTTTCGAAAGCGTATGTCAAGTAGATACGAAGTTATCGACGGACAGGTCCCCGAACAGCGTAATATGTCAGCATTGCAAGACTTAAAATATGTTTACAGGTCGAACCCCACTTTTTTATACGAAAGAACATCAATGAAGCTCAAATCGTCATCAGACGAAAATGTTAATTTCAGTTTCCAACAGGTCAAGGTCACGGCGAAAAAGTAGGTCACGAGATCATGTGACAAAAAACTGAAAATCCGTGATTGCCAAATTGTTCTTCGACTAATCCTGATCCAAACAATGTTGTTTACATCAAAATCGCTTTTTTAGTCTCGGATTATTGGTCGTCAAAATTAGGTCTGCACAGTGAACTTGAGAAAATACGGAAGGTCGTATCTCTATTTTTTTGTCACCACCAATGAATTCCCAACCCTTGAAACCTCCAGTTCACAACTTTTCAAGAAAATTAAAAATGGTCGGACGGCAAATTTGACATTTTTGGTTGTCTTACTGTGGGTCATCATCAGACGAATCAGCTATGATTTCTCACTTGGCTGCGCAATCACCATTACCTCAGACCAAAGGCTTCATTATCTCAAGTGGGGGGTAATTACACCTTATTATAATCATTGCCTTAGAACGATGAGCTTTTGATAGAATATAGCAACACACAATTTGTGACATTTTACCAAGTCCGAAAAAGGTCGACATCAGGTGAGTACGAAGACTGAACACTCACCAAGACCGAACACTCACCAGGACCGAACACTCACCGGTGGAGATGGTGGGCTGGATAGACACGATCGGTGACCAGTTGTCCGAGTCGAGCGAGTCAGCCACCTTCACCAGGTCACCGGTCTGCACGTCACCAGCGAACCTACCGGCACGAGGAGCACCACATGGTTCGCCATCACTCGGCATAGGTAGCATGAAGCGAAACATTTCATGAGGCGAAATGAAACTTTGTTTACAGGTAAATGTGATCTATTATTGTTGATACTTTATTGCTTCAGTGGTGCGTTACATATGATCTTATGCAAAGGTTGTTGACTTGGTGAAATATGAAACATGAGTAAAATGCACCGCAAAATGGGGCTGTTGTGTAGCGCTGTGCTCGTCGCCATGCACAGAAGTTGAAGAGCGTCGCAGGCGCCGCGAGCCTGAGCTATGTATCAACTTACAGCAAGGCTGAAGATTGTTATCGTTAGTTAGTATAGTTGTTAGTTAGTGTTAGTGTGTAAGTGTTATCGTTTCGTGGTAAATTTCGGTTTAATACAGACATTGCTTTTGTAATCCTTTCAAGTTTCAAGCAATACTTTGTAGTTTTCTTAAGGTACCTGATCATGGAGCTAAGGAATTCTCACAACAATATCACACTGACATATTTAGCCAATGCAAGACAGTAGAAACAGCACAATTCGTGGCTACTGTCATCAGAAGACATAAATAAACATCGACCTTCTGTAGCCAGGTTAACAACCCGGATCCGTTTGCTTGAGGTCGCAACAGAGAGAAAGGCTCACCGATAATAAGCCCAATAATGGCACAACAAAGCAACAATTACCTTCTAACAGAGCTGTGACATTGTGCGGGCGGTGGACGGACTAGTCGTCCAGACGGGCTGAGCCCGAACAAAAGCTTCGACTATCGACCACCGACCGGTGGCTGAGCGCCGTGACGGACCAACTCACCTCTCTGCCCCAGCACCGCCGCCGCCGCCGCCGGTCCTGCCCGCTCCAGCGCGGCTACCAGCCCCTTCCAGCCGTGTTGCCCAACCGCCGTTCCCCCCCCCCCCCATGGATACGTCCACCTCCCGTCCCTCCCTCACGCGCTGCCCATCCGCCGCCCCCGCCCCCGCCCCCGCCGCTCTGCTCAGCTACCGCCCTAGCCTCGCCCCGCCCCGATCTCTTTTCTGCAGCGCGCGTCTCCCGCTCTGCTGGGCAGGTCGGAGAGACCGGAGCCCACTTTCGAGGCGGGGAATGTTGCTCGCGGGACCCGTTCCACCGACACTTGGCGGCGCGGCGGCGGCAAACTTTACACCCGGCTGCAGGTGACCGGGTCCGGCGCAGAGCCGCCGAGTTCGCGACCGTGCTGAAGTGCAGAGGCGCCACAGCTGAGACTTTTGGTCGTTTTGGGGTCGGGTGATGGTACTTGGCTTTCCAGACGATGCAGAAAATAGGTCGCGGTGTCGAGAACTTCGTAAAATGATTGGGTGCTTCAGCTGGTGCGTTTTGTGGTTGTGTACCGAGCGTTTTGGATATTATATTTCTGAGTCATATTCAGCAGTCGCATGACTCAACGGACGGCTTGAACAACACGATTGTAGCTGTAGCGCGAGCCTTCACTGGACGGGAATGCAAATCAAAATGTCTCACTTAGAAGCGAAAACAATTATTTAATATTTTATTGTAATGGTACTAGCGTCAAATGTCAATGAACTTAAGTTAACTACTGAAACTCATAGTGCCCTTTACTTGCTATATAAACCACCAACCAGGAAGGCGGCAATACTCGTATGTACCGTCTGTTTTCTTCCTCAGCCCAGTTCCTTTGTTTATTTTTTATTGATTCAGATTTTATAAAATATGACTCAAACCAATCGTTGGAAATCGCACGTGGTAAGAAGTCCAAGATTATAATAGCGAGTAAGCCAGCGTCTTCCCCAAATAGGAGAATAATAGCAGAGATGATAAGCGCATGCGTCTCTGATTAAATTACATAAACAACAAACATAAATATTTGGTTAAACCATGGCAAAACTTTCAGGTGCATTAAACAAAGGCTAGTCTTTGTTTTGCGCGGACCGAAAGTACAGACGCACACTATGACTTCAAGTTTACCGAATCACACCACTATTCCTAAACACCACTATCTCCCGACTAACCTGGAGACGAGCGCGTCCTTCTGCTTCACCAGCATGGCGTGTTTGGAGGACAGCGTGATGCGGTGCCCGGTGCTGGTGGTCAGCTGCAGGTAGTGGCCGGTCTCGTTGGTCCGCTTGTCCATCCAGCTGACCACTGGACTGAAGGTCAGCTGACCGGTCCGACTGGCTGCGGGCGTCAGGTCACGGGGTCACACGCGCTGAGCGGTACCAGAGTTACACAGCTCAGAGTCATACACGATCAACACACATACATCACTTCGGGAACCATACAGCTGTTATGATACGAACCCAATTTAATCGCTGCCTTTTTTGTTACGCGTGCCAAAAGGCGTTCTCTATTCCAATGTGCTGATACGTGTCTCTTATGATTCTCCGAGGAGAACATTTCAGCTGCACCGTCTGGTACCGAGTAATAACTCAGAACTCCAATTTTATCTCGTCGGCTGGATCTCACTTAAGCAAAAGTATCCAACACATGCTTTTCTATTTAAACATTGCTCATAAGGATTTATGTATGGAATGCTTAACTGAAGCAAAAATATGAGGTTTTATGCAGCATGACTAATGCTTATCACTAACATGTTACCTCTCATTTCAATGTTTTCGCATAATAACATCAAGGCAAAATCAATGTTTGGCCAAAGCAGGGTATGAAGAAGGCACGCTTGGTGTTATAAATGAGCATGCGTATCGTGATTCTGTCGTTATCATATGCTTTAACAATTCAAGCTTATGAATATAAATTTGCTGCGTATTCCATGCGAGTAGGATAGCTGAGGTCAAGCCATACCTGCGAGAACTCGGTCATCCACCCTGAGCTCCGTCATCGTGATCACGTCTCCAGACTCCTTCAGCACGGTCGAGTCGCCTGCGGGAAGACAAGCACACGTGTGGTTACCCACCATACAATGAGACAGAGGCACATCTTTCAAAAAGTTACTGCCGTGGGATTTAAAAGTATAAGAATATCCTGGAGTCCAACGGTTATGAAACGAGTCAGGAACAGCGACACAATTTAACTTGTTTCATTAACTTCATCACTTTGAAGTTAGACTCAAAAGAACCTGTGGAAGGTTTGCATTACTTTAATCGAATCGGACAGGAAAGAAATGGATGCCTTTAACTTTTGCATACTCTTGGGGACAGTGAGACTGATTTTCATGCAATACGTTATGGCCCCTGTGAGTATTACGTCGAACGAGGCGCTTCAACGCCAGTGATGCTGTTTCAGTGGTACGGGAAGGCTCAGTCAGCTATGCAGTCCAATTGCCTCGTCACGACTAGAAAATCGTATTTTTGAGATAAATGAAATACTAACGTATCGCCCACCCATAATGTTTCGGTTGTCACCAAGAGAATCTGTTGAGACATAACACTAATAACATAACACTAATGTTATAATAGTACAATAACGTGACTTTGGAGGGCGATACGGGTTTTGAACGGCCCGACACCATTATCAGAAGCCCGACATGATGCTGAGCGGCCCGAGCGAAGCGAAGGACGCTAAGTGTCATGAAGGGCTTCTGACAATGGTGAAGGAGGGCCTTTCAAAACCCATTCGACCGACACATATCACGTTATTTGTATTATTGTCACTTATCTAGGTCACATATTTATGTGTCATTATAGCCGGGCCAATAATATATTTATGTGTCATATAGCCGGTCATTAAAACACGGGC
>JAXIVJ010003244.1:0-12500 GCA_036785665.1 Chirona hameri | reverse complement strand
AGTCGAAGTCGGAGTCAAAGTCGAAGTTGGAGTTGAAGTCGGGTGACGGGGGGGTCGAGTCGAAGTCGTAGTCGGAGTCGGTCGGAGTCGGTAGTTTTGGTCGGAGTCGGAGTCGGAGTCGCTAAAATCTTACCGATTCCGACTCCGGCCCGGAGTCGGAGTCGACTTTTTGGCAATTGGCGATTACTTTGGTCGGTAGAATAGTCGTCGGCCTAGGGACATTAACCTTTACATCCCTTTCGAAAGAAAATGAGTGGAAAATGAATCTAGTGGAAAGTTTACTCACCTAGCGGTAGATTTGCGCCTGATGAAGTGAGGCAATGATATTTACGTCATCTGATGATGATTGGAGCTTTGGACCGCACTGACTCTTACGGTCACACGGCACCCATTTTAGTATCATTGTGCTCGTTTCGTCAAGGAGATTCGAATCATACCATGGTGACCCAGGTTACCTAAGTCAAATTCAAAATTTGACCTCAGGTTCAAGGTAATTTAGGTCATGTGGTGAACCAGTTATGTCGTGCTTCGCAATGTCGGACGCGTCTCGACGAGACATACACAGTGGTACCGTCTCACGTTCTTATCTTCATTTTATTCCGCCGCCTGCAGACGAGCGCTGGACGCGCGGCCGGCACGCCGCGCCCGTGCTCGGGCGGCGTAGCATTGTTCTCCATACTGTTAAGAATAAAAAACAAACCGGACAAATAGAAGCATTGCAGATATTGCTTAAGCATGCGGCTGGAGAACGGATTAGGCCGGAGTCGGGAGTTGGAGTCGGAGCCGGAGTCGGAGTCGATTTTTTCAGGTCGGAGTCGGAGTTGCTAAAATTATGTCGACTCCGCAGCCTGGTTAAGATAACCGGCTTCCGTGCGGAGGGTTGGCCGGTTCTAATCCCGGCGGACGGCTGTTTGCTTTTTAGTCATGGCTACGAGCGAATCTTAGGTTTCGTCCGATCAGACTTAATGGCTACGAGCGAATCTTAGGTTTCGTCCAGATCGGACTTTAATGGCTACAAGCGAATATTAGGGTTCGTCCCGACCGGACTTAATGGCTACGAGCGAATCTTAGGTTTCGTCCCGATCGGATTTAATGGCTACGCGCGAATCTTAGGTTTCGTCCCGACCGGACTTAATGGCTACGAGCGAATCTTAGGGTTCGTCCCGACCGGCTTAATTTAATGGCTACGAGCGAATCTTAGGTTTCGTCCCGATCGGACCTTAATGGCGGGGTATAGGTTAGGTACTATGTGTTACTACCACGTGTGCTCCCGTACCGTTTCATATTTCAAACTGTTTTAGCTTTAGCAGTGCGCCGCCCGCCTCGGTCATCGCCCAAAAGGCGTTGTACTGGTTATTAACAAGATAATACAAGTACAAACGTTTCTGGCGACCTGACACAATTTTGTGCTGAGTAATTAGCTTTCTGGGGGTTTATAACGGTGATTGTTGATACTGAGAAGTACCTATCCATTTCCTGATTACCTTGGGTCGCCAGGGTAAGCAAGTTTATCGCTATTGAACGTTGACAAGCGGATTGAATTTCGTTTATAGCTCGGAAACCCTGTCGATTGTGTGGTTTGAAACAGCTGATTCGTGGCTGTAAACACACTACAGTGCAGGCAAATTAATAGCAAACCGATGAATTCCTATCAGTATAATGCAGCATGGACTGATACAACGGTCGGCAACAGTCGGCGATATGATGGGCGTGGTACCGCACTGTCAGGGGCGCAGCCAGGGGGGGGGGGCAAGGGGGGGCAATTGCCCCCCCCCCTTACGGGTCACAGGGGGCCCCCGCCGAGATTGGCCCAGATACCATTTGCATTAGCTAAATGGCCTTTCAAAAAGTCACAGAGGAGCCCTCAAACCAAACAAGGGTCACTCTGGTGCATGTCAAGGGCCCCCTCAGAGACACTGAAGGGCTTTCGAAGCCGGCCCAGGGGGCCTCTTGGGCATGTCCAGGGGGCCCATTGAGCCCACCGAGGGGCCCCAAAAAACTGTCCAGGGGCCTCTCCAGCATGTCCAGGGGCCCATTGAGCCCACTCCAGGGTGCAAAACACATGCCCAGGGACCTTTTCAAGCAAGCCCCTGGGGCCATTGAGCCCACTCGGGGGCCCCCCCCAAAAACATGCCCAGGGGCCTCTAGAGCATGTTCCACTTGTCCCTAGGGGCCCAATTGAGCCCACCCACGGCCCCAACAAACCTGCCCGTGGCCTCTCGAGCATGTCAGGGGGCCTATTGAGTATGTTCAGGGGCCTCTCGAGCCTGGCCAGGGGCCATTATAGTCTGTTTTGGGGCCTCTTGAACCTGCCCAGGGGCCCATCATAGTTTTCCCAGAGGACCATCGAGTCTGTTCAGGGGCCCTCTCGAACCTGCCAGGGCCATTAGAGCCTGCCAGAGGCCTCCTGAGCTTGCCTCAGGGGCCCATTGAGTCTGTTCAGGGGCCTCTCGAACCTGCCCAGGGGGCCTCTCGAACTTGCCAGGGGCCCCATTGAGTCTGTTCAAGGGCCTCTTGAACCTGCCTAGGGGTCATTAGTCTGTGCAAGGGCCTCTCGAGCTTTCCCATTCGTCCATTGATCCCTGTTCAGGGGCCTCTCGAACCTGCACAGGGCTATTAGTAGTCTGCTTAGGGGCCTCTCGGCTTGCCAAGGGGCCATTGAGTCTGTTCAGGGCCCTCTCAAGCTTATCCAGAGGTCCATTGAGTCTGTGAACGGGGGCCCTCGAGCTGCCCAGGGTTTCTAGCCGTCGCCTGCAGCGCCTGCTATAGCTGGAGCGCCTGCTAGCCCGTGGTCGGCGCGGTTATAATGAGCGGTAATGTGCTGTACTCTGGACCCCCTGGTGTAATGTTTTCTTGGGTTTCAAAATGGTTATTTGATAAGTCTGATGCGTTTTTGAATTCGTGGGGGGGGGGGGGGGTGATGGTAGTACAAAACAATTTAACAATTTTCCTCTCAGAAGTGTGTGCTGCCATATTTGTCAGCCAGGGGCGTCGCCGACGGGAGGGTCGGGGGGAGGTCTGGGCAAACTCCCCCCACTTTTAGAAGGCGGTGGAGGGTCGACCCCCTCCCCCCCCCCAAACACACACTTTTTGAGGGAAAAAATAAAAATGTATCGTAAAAATTGTCTTTGCAGTGCAGTAGAAATCCAGCTAGGCATGACACAAGTTTCGCAATTGCTTATACAAATTCGGAAAATGGGAAAAATAATTGCATTAAGTGTCTGGCAGGGCTCTCCTTGGCGGTAATTGCTGGCCCCAGGGCCCATTCCCTTCATAAAATATTCATTCTAAGTTTCAAGCAGGCCTACATGTTTAGCTAGTTTGCCGAGTTCCGAAAAGGCGACGCGAACGAAAAGACGAGGAGATCGGCACCCGGAAGCTGCTCCAGCGGTGCACAATTTGCTGGACCGAAGAGCCTAATAGTCGAAACAGGTCAGGACCACTCTCCCCAAGCCATCTCATCTCACGGTCTGGTTCCAATATTAACATTTCGTTTTCCAGGACCTAAAATTCACATTTTCCACGCCGCTTCGCGGGCGTCACATCGGTAGTCATCGTCATAACGAAAGCCATAGTCATCGTCATCGGTTCGTCCGTAACGCTAAATTGCATGAATATCATGTTTAGCTTATTATCCTCTACAAAGCACCACCGCCTATATTTCTGGGTTTTATCAGGGAAAACCGTAAAAAATTTCGCGCCCGCTTCGCGGCGCTAACTAACAAGTACATACCTACATACTATAACATGAAAATCCACATTAAAAATGCTGCAAAGGCACGTATCAAAATGGGGTACATTTTTTCGTCATTTCAGCCGCCCCCAAACTCAAAAGCCGACCCCCACCTGTTGTCATGGCTAAGATATGTTTTCTCTCCAGTACGTAACAATAAAAATTAGTAATGCGCTCAGTACAATGCCTACTGAGGGTCCTGGTCCCAATCCAGCTCATCAAAAGTAGACGAGAAAAAAAGCTAAAAAGGGGGCCTCACAAAATAAAGTGCCGAAATCCGTAGAGTTTTTCATATCAGGGGTAATTTTTTTTTGGGGTGGGGGGCCTCTCCCAGGTGCTTGCCCCCACCCCCTTCTGAAGGTCTGGCTGCCGCCCCTGGCCTTGTCTCGTGCTGGCCCATACATACAGTGCTAGCCCATACATAAACAAGTGCCTGACCCATACTTACAGTGCTGGACCCATACATACAGTGCTGGTCCATACATACAGTGCTGACCCATACATACAGTGCTGGTCCTTACATACAGTGCTGACCCCATACATACAGTCTTGACCCCCATTACAACAGTGCTGACCATACATACAGTGCTTGTCCATACATACAGTGCTGACCCATACATACAGTGCTGGTCCATACATACAGTGCTGACCCATACATACAGTGCTGTCCATACATACAGTGCTGACCCATACATACAGTGCTGGACCATACAAACAGTGCTGACCCATACATACAGTGCTGACCCATACATTACAGTGCTGACCCATACATACAGTGCTGGCCCATACATACAGTGCTGGCCCATACAAACAGTGCTGACCCCTACATACAGTGCTGGCCCATACATACAGTGCTGACCCATACAAACAGTGTTGACCCATACATACAGTGCTGACCCCATACATACAGTGCTGACCCATACATACAGGCTGACCACATACATACAGTGCTGGCCCCTTACATACAGTGCTGACCCATACATACAGTGCTGGCCCATACAAACAGTGCTGACCCATACATACAGTGCTGGCCCATACAAACAGTGCTGACCCCATACATACAGTGCTGACCCATACATACAGTGCTACCCATACAAACAGTGCTGACCCATACATACAGTGCTGACCCATACATACAGTGCTGCCCATACAACAGTGCTGACCCATCATACAGTGCTGACCCATACATACAGTGCTGACCCATACATACCAGTGATAGTCCATACATACAGTGCTGGACCATACATACAGTGCTGACCCATACATACAGTGCTGACCCTATACATACAGTGCTGACCCATACAAACAGTGCTGACCCATACATACAGTGCTGACCCATACATACAGTGCTGACCCATACATACAGTGCTGACCCCATACATACAGTGCTGGTCCTTACATACAGTGCTGACCCAATACATACAGTGCTGACCCATACATACAGTGCTGACCCATACATACAGTGCTGACCCATACATACAGTGCTGACCCATACATACAGTGCTGCCCTACAACAGTGCAGACCCATATATTCCATACAGTGCTGGGCCATCATACATACAGTTGCTACCCATACAAACAGTGCTGACCCATACATACAGTGCTGACCATACATACAGTGCTGGACCCATACAAACAGCTGCTGACCCATACATACAGTGCTGACCCATACATTACAGTGCTGACCCATACATACAGTGATAGTCCATACATACAGTGCTGGTCCATACATACAGTGCTGACCCATACATACAGTGCTGACCCATACATACAGTGCTGACCCATACAAACAGTGCTGACCCATACCTACAGTGCTGACCCATACATACAGTGCTGACCCATACATACAGTGCTGACCCCCATACATACCAGTGCTGGTCCTTACATACAGTGCTGACCCATACATACAGTGCTGACCCATACCATACAGTGCTGACCCATACATACAAGTGCTGACCCATACATACAGTGCTGACCCATACATACAGTGATGGCCCATACATACAGTGCTGACCCATACATACAGTGCTGGTCTTACATACAGTGCTGACCCATACATACAGTGCTGACCCATACATACAGTGCTGACCCATACATACCAGTGCTGACCCATACATACAGTGCTGACCCATACCATACAGTGCTGACCCATACATACAGTGCTGGCCCATACATACCAGTGCTGACCCATACATACATACAGTGTTGGCCCATACATACAGTGCTGGCTGGTCCATGCATACAGTGCTGACCCATACATACAGTGCTGACCCATACATACAGTGCTGGCCCATACATACAGTGCTGACCCATACATACAGTGCTGACCCATACATACAGTGCTGGCCCATACATACAGTTGTTGGCCCCATACATACAGTGCTCGGCTGGCCCATACATACAGTGCTGACCCATACATACAGTGCTGACCCATACATACAGTGCTGACCCCATACATACAGTGCTGACCCATACATACAGTGCTGGCCCATACATACAGTTGGGTTCTGACCCCATACATACAGTGCTGACCCATACATAACAGTGCTGGCCCATACATACAGTGCTGACCCCATACATACAGTGCTGGACCCATACATACAGTGCTGGCCCATACAATACAGTGCTGGCCCATACATACAGTGCTGGGCCATACATACAGTGCTGACCCATACATACAGTGCTGACCCATACATACAGTGCTGACCCATACATACAGTGCTGACCCATCACATACAGTGCTGGCCAATACAAAACAGTGCTGATCCATACATACAGTGCTGGCCCATACATACAGTGCTGACCATACATACAGTGCTGGTCCATACATACAGTGCTGACCCCATACATACAGTGCCCACCCTACATACAGTGCTGGCAATACAAACAGTGCTGATCCATACATACAGTGCTGACCCAGTACATACAGTGCTGGCCCCATACATACAAGTGCTGACCCATACATACAGTGCTGACCCATACATACAGTGCTGACCCATACATACAGTGCTGGCCCATACAAACAGGGCTGACCCATACATACAGTGCTGACCATACATACAGTGCTGGACCCATACATACAGTGCTGGCCCATACATACAGTGATTACCCATACATACATACAGTGTTGGCCCATACATACAGTGCTGGCCCTTACATACAGTGCTTGGCCCATACATACAGTGCTGACCCATACATACAGTGCTGGGGACCCATACATAAGTGCTGCCCTATACATACAGTGCTGGCCCCATACATACAGTGCTGACCCATACATACAGTGCTGCCCATACATACAGTGCTGGCCCATTACATACAGTGATGACCCATACATACATACAGTGCTGGCCCCATACATACAGTGCGGACCCATACATACAGTGCTGTCCATACATACAGTGCTGACCCATACAATACAGTGCTGACCCATACATACTAGTGCTGACCCATACAACAGTGCTGACCCAACCATACAGTGCTGACCCATACATACAGTTGCTGACCCATACATACAGTGCTGACCCCATGCATACAGTGCTGACCCCATACATACAGTGCTGACCCATACTACAGTGCCTGGTCCTTACATAAAGTTGCTGACCCATACATACAGTGCTGCCCCATACAAACAGTGCTGATCCATACATACAGTGCTGACCCATACATTACAGTGCTGACCCATACATACAGTGCTGACCCATAGCAAACAGTGCTGACCCATACATACAGTGCTGCCCCATACAAACAGTGCTGACCCTTAATACAGTGCTGACCCATATCATACACGGCTCGTCCTTACATACAGGTGCTGACCCATACATACAGTGCTGACCCATACATACAGTGCTGACCCATACATACAGTGTGCTGACCCATACATACATGTGCTGGTCCATACATACAGAGCTGACCCATACATACAGTGCTGACCCATACATACAGTGCTGACACCATACATACAGTGACGGTCCTTACATACAGTGCTGACCCATACATACAGTGCTGACCCATACATACAGTGCTGGACCCCATACATACAGTGCCTGACCCAGTACATACAGTGCTGACCCATACATACATTGTGCTGACCCATACATACAGTGCTGACCCATACATACAGTGCTGACCCATACAAACAGTGCTGACCCATACATACAGTGCTGACCCCATACATACATAGCGGAACCCTTACATACCGTGCAGGTCCTTACAATACAGTGCTGACCCATACATACAGTGCATGACCCATACATACAGTGCTGACCCATACATACAGTAGCCTTGACCCATACATACAGTGCCTGGCCCATACATACAGTGCTGACCAATACAGTACAGTGCTGACCCATACATACAAACAGTGCTGACCCATACATTACAGGTGCTGGCCCATACATACAGTGCTGACCCATACATACAGTGCTGACCCCATACATACAGTGATGGCCCATACATACAGTGCTGACCCAGTACATACAGTGATGGCCCCTTACATACAGTGCTGACCCTTACATACAGTGCTGACCCATACATACAGTGCTGACCCATATCATACAGTGCTGACCCATACATAAGTGGCTGACCCATACATACAGTACTGACCCATACATACAGTGCTGACCCCCATACATACAGTGCTGACCCATGCAATACAGTGCTGACCCATACATACAGTGCTTGACCCACATACAGTGCTGACCCATACAATACAGTGCTGACCCTATACATACAGTGCATGACCCATACATACAGGTGCTGACCCCATACATACAGTGCTGACACTCATACATACAGTGCTGGCCCATACATACAGTGCTGACCCATACATACAAGTGCTGACCCATACATACAAACAGTGCTGGACCCATACATACAGGGTGGGTTTTGGGGGGGCCTTGGGCCCAATACATACAGTGTCGACCCAATACATACAGTGCTGACCCATACATACAGTGATGGCACCATACATTACAGTGCTGCCCCATACATACAGTGATTTTGGCCCATACATACAGTGCTTGACCCTTACATACAGTGCTGACCCATACATACAGTGCTGACCCATACATACAGTGGCTGACCCTATCATACAGTGCTGACCCATACATACAGTGGCTGGACCCATACATACAGTGCTGACCCATAACATACAGTGCTGACCCATACATACAGTGCTGACCCATACATACAGTGCTGACCCATACATACAGTGCTGGTCCTTTACATACAGTGCCTGACCCTTACGTACAGTGCTGACCCATACATACAGTGCAGACCCATACATACAGTGCTGACCCATACATAACAGTGCTGACCCCATACATACAGTGCTGACCCATACATACAGTGATGGCCCATACATACAGTGCTGGCCCATACATACAGTGCTGACCCATACATACAGTGCTGACACCATACATACAGTGCGTGACCCATACATACAGTGCTGACCCCATACATACAGTGCTGGTCCCATTACATACAGTGCGGACCCATACAATACAGTGTTGGCCTATTACATACAGTGCTGACCCATACACTTACCTCCCTGTCGTATTGTGTTAGAGATTCCGTTCCACGCAGCGAGCGACTTGTCCGTCCGGTACACTCGCTCATTTCCTGCTTAGTTTTACAGCTGAGCAACAGAGCTGTGCAAAGCTCTATACAGAGCTACCAGATCACACCATTCTAGAACTGGACTTCCGCTGCTGCTGCGTTTATAGTGTCCCGCTGTCCGCATCGTATTTTTAATTTCGTCCTGTGGTCTACACATTGTGTATTGTGTGCTGCACCAACAACGTACACGATAACAGCCATGTCACGAGGCCTTACCTCAATAGTGATGATGCTGTTAGCAATGCTGCATTTCATTGTTCACTGTCATTGTTTTCCACAGCAATAGTGTAACACAAAACAAAATCAAGCAAATAAGAATTCCAAAATATAAGAGACAACCCACAACGGAAATTATCATTTGACTACATCACAACACTCTTACAACACATTTTAGAAGCTTCGTCGTTCCCTGGCGTGGATGTTTGTAGATTGGCTTGATTGTGTGCAAAAATCAAATCGTACCAAGTACCTGCACCTCTATCAGAGCTCTTCAGTTTCTACAATATCCCAGGAGCTCACAGCTCAGGCTAGTTTGAGCTCAGGCTAGATTGGGACCAAACGCCGTTTTGTCACATTGACCGTGTTCTCCAATCCTGCACGTGCTAAAACGGCAGGCGTGCGTCATCAAACGGAATGGAACAAGTCAACTGAAAAACAGAGTGCGAGCAAAATAACATGACAATCGTGGATCTAGATCTGGGAAATACCGGGATACCACTGAGACCCAGTTACACCCAGCGCAGAACCACGGTAACAAACTAAGGAAATACAACCTCTAGCCGGCGGTATAATAGCCCTCTTCGCCGCATCAATGTGCTTTTAAAATTATTTTGGATTGAATGGAGCAAGCATTAAAGGGACTGTCCCACCTTCCCAAAAGTTGTCAAATGTAAGCCGCTTGTGGTGCAAAATATGAAGTAATTGCTGCCCGAACACGATTATGACATTTGTGTATGGCAAACACGCTCAATTTCATAAAAAAGTTAAGTTTTAATATTTGGGTTGATGGACGTCATTATTGAGCTCTAGAGAGCTACACAGAAATCCTTTACGCTGCCAAATTATGGCACAATTATTTTCGAGACAATTCTGGCGCTTTGAATACAAAACAAACCAATTGCCAAACATTTGAAACGTAGAAAATATCTCCAAGGTTCACCTTTAAACAAGTTCGACTACCACCACCATTGGGTAAGAGAGACGACAGCCATCGGCCTTAGACCCGTATTCAAATACACGTAGGGTTTATTCGTTACAATTTGTTCAAAACCAACCTCGATTTATTTTCGATAGACATATGTGGTTGTTTTAACTGCTACCCTACTATATTTCAATGCAAAAATCCAGCAACATGGCTATCTCAACTCAAATATATTATTAAAGGTGGGGGACAGTCCCCTTAAGCGACCCGGTTGCATTATGTATTTATACGAAGTGGCATACGTGACGCAGGGCTGGGAGGCAATGCAGGGTAGGAACAATTTACTCCATAGAACGGTGTACTAAAACATGTTTAAATGGAGTTTGTCTACTGTTTTGGGATTGCCATTTTTTCTCAAAATATTTTGCTTACGGGTAAGAAAGCTATTAGTATTGGTTTGATTGTTGGATACGGTACAATTCACATCTGGGCCCCTTTAGTTGAATTTTCACTTATATTATTTTTGCTATCGAATATCGATAAACGATCGCACTATAATCAGATGGAAGATGTTATGTAAAACGGCGCACCTAAGGACCATTAACAATCATACGATAATGATACAAACCGTCGAAAAGCAAAATGGACGTCGGCTGTCCGAGGTTTCCTCTGTTCGGCAGATGCTATCAGCTGCTCCACGAGCTGTTTTGTTCGAAATGCTATTGGCCGGCGCTAACGATATGCTATACAAATTTGTATCGATATTTCGATATTAGCAATGCTTCTAGTAGTGGTAAGTAGTCTACTAGTCTTTAGGAATATCTCGGCAACTGCAACTAGTGTGAATCTGGAAAAATTGCAAGGGACATGGTTCCTATTCAGAAAGTTAGGTTCTATAAACCAGGGTCAATAACCACAAATAAGCGATGTGAGTCAAGGGCGGATCCAGCCGGCCGTTTGGTGGGGCAACCGATGTTTAGCGAACCTTACCTACCCACAATTTCGAATTTCTTCCCGGATTTGGGGGAATTTTATTTTGTAACACACGATTACGATTTTTTTAGGCTTTCGACCTTTTGGGATATCGAAAAAGGAAGATGTCAAGCATGCAGTTTGTATTGTTTCCGACATTGCCTTACATATTGAACAAAACTAGTGTCAATTCGTCAGCTGTACCCAGGGGCGTCGCGATAATTTTTGAGTGGGGGGTCGGCTGAAATGACGGAAAAAATGTTGCCCCAATTTGTATGCGTTGTATTTAGCCTTTGCAAGCATTGTTAATGTGGTATTTGCATGTATAGTAGGTACTTGTTTTTTTAGCGCCGCGACTGCGGAAGCGTCAGCGAATTTGTATTCTTCTCGGGTTTGCCTGATAAACCCAGGAAACATAGACATTTTTTAGTTTTACTTACGCTTTGTAGAGGATAAGAAGCCTAACATGTTATTCATTCATTCAGCGTTACGACGAAACGAAGGACGATGACGATGCTTCGATTATGACGATGGCCCACTGATGTGACGCGCCGGGAAGCGGCTGTGAACATTTTAATTTTAGGTCGTGGAAACGCAATTTTAATATTGGAACCAGACGTGAGTGGAGCCAAGACTCAGGTAACCCCTTTTCCTGGTTGCACATCTCAGTATGATGAAAAAATTGAAATGAGAGGTAGTTTTTCCATATACATTAGCTTCAGATAGATAATCACGATGACCGGTGGCAGTCTTGTGCTCATAGTACCTATGATAATACTAACTGTAGTAGTGTATACTTACCTATGTACTGAACTGTAACAAACAAGCTGGTCACGGTGCAAATGGTTTTCAAAGTAGCAAGAGGCAGACCGACATTTCCCGCGCATAAATGGTCCCTGTGGATCTGGAGGAGCCTGGGGGAGGATGGCTTGGGGGAGTAGTCCCTAGCCTGGTCCCCACTATTAACTCTTTCGGGTCAGCATGTTGGGCACCGCTGGGAACAGTTCCGGTTGCCGAGGTCCCGCGTCTATTGCGTTC
>JAXIVJ010003243.1:45000-96640 GCA_036785665.1 Chirona hameri | reverse complement strand
TCTCGGAATTTTGATATCTGTGACCTAAAGTCAGGTCAATTTCGTGACCTTCCCATAATAAGTAAATGGGGAAATATTCAAATGCTTCCTATTTGAAGGATATGCATGATATTAGTCCATTTACTTCTGGATCATGTTATTATAAGATATCCTTGATGATCCAAGTGTAAGTTTTTGTTCAGTGACCACTATTGAGTCATTTGAGGTCCTCCGAGTTTACCATCACTTTTTTTGGCAATAACACGCGACATAATGAAGATAGAGGAGTAAAACCGACAGCAATGTGTTTGCCTGGTCGAGACACGTCTCTCTATATGCAACATGACCTACTTGGGTCTTGACCTCAGGTCAAGATCAAGTGACCTGAAGTCAAATTTTGAAGTTGACCTAACACAAACACCATGTATATCATTCATAGCGCCTGTACGGGAAAAACACAATGGCGTAATCAGGGTTTCGTCATCTTTGTCAGGTAAAAAGTTATTAGCAAAAAAATGGTTTTTGCAAAAAAGCAGCATTTATTCTTCATATCATAAGCAGCATATAGAGAGACACGTCTCTCTATATGCAACATCACCTACTTGGGTCTTGACCTCAGGTCAAGATCAAGTGACCTGAAGTCAAATTTTGAAGTTGACCTACACAAACACCATGTATATCATTCATAGCGCCTTTACGGGAAAAACACAATGGCGTAACCAGGGTTTCGTCATCTTGGTCAGGTAAAAACGTTATTAGCAAAAAAAAGGTGTTGCAAAAAGCAGCATTTTATTCTTTTTTTACTCTGGAGCCTCGAATATTGACCTGAGATCAAATTGAAGGACACCATGTCGATTGCAAATTTATATTGCTGGCGATCACTATTTCAGTTTGTTTCTAGCTAGTATTGTTTCCGAGATATATGGGAATTTCTGGAGCGAAGTCCTAAAACAGGAAAAACTGGAAAATTGACCTTTGATGACCTCTGGCGACCTCAATTTTGACCTGAACTAAAAAAAATACTGAGATACTTTCTATTGAACTTGTATTCAAGCTATCAAACGCCATTTTTTGCTTGTCGCTACGTTGCGTAGTTTCAGAGATCTCACGAGGGGCAGAAATTAACCCTTCTGCAGTTCGTGTTCGGCGCAAACCCCTGCAGTGCGCGGGTTATGCTGCATCAATTCTACGTCTTATGACCTAAATTTCAATAAAATTGATGGAGTGTTTTGGGAGATAATGACATTCAAATGACGCCATGTCATGCCACTTTTGGTGGAAAAACGATGTTTCACAAATCGTAGAAAAAGAGTTTTAAGCAAATTGCAAATAAAAACGTCACAAGAAGGAAATTGCATTCTCTTTGAAATGGCTATCTCGGATTTTTGAAACTTTAGGTTTTTGCTGCCTCCTCCCCCTCCACCCCCCCCCCCCCCATTTTTTTTAATCTACTTATCAATGTTTGTGAATTTTAAAGGTGAATTTCTTGAGCCCGAATACCAAAATAAGGTGACCGACCCAAATCGTCGGAGTAAAAAATGGGGGGTACTTTTTTGCCACCAAAAGATGCCCTCCCCCCATAGGGTGTTTGGGTCTGCTGCCAGTCCACACCAACTTGTAAAACGTTTCTCCACCCATGGTGATTATTGATGTGCTGCAAAGCTCTAGCCGATAAAGAACCCGATAGATTACCTAAAAGATATATGGTTGCTTTGATAACTTTATCCAATGACTCATCAGTAATTATTACTCAGGCCGATAAGGGAGGCGGAGTTGTTATTATAGACAAGGATGAATACGTAAGCAAAATGAAGGAACTGCTCAAAGACTCTGAGACATATGAGAAGAAAGCTCCGGGAAACATAGACAAATTCAGCAAGAAATTAAACCAAGAGGCAAGAGAACTATTGCAAAAACTCAGAAAAAGGAAAACAACTAGTTCACGTGCTAGAAGAGCTCCACGAATGCGCGGCCTCTCAAAGCTACATCCCGATGCGACGAACATCCCGATGCGCCCCATTACGTCAGGGATTGGCATCGACTTGCGAAGGTGCTGGCAAGACCGCTATCAAGTTCTCTGGGTGCCATCAACGACTCCCATCTTCGAAACACGGACGATCTCATGGAGAGAATCAAAGAAGATGTGGACTTCACAGATAAGTGTCTGACTAGTTTCGATGTTAAATCCTTATTAACAAATGTGTCAGCAGCAGGTGTACTGAAAGCCATTCAAACTGTGGTGGACAATATCGTTGCTGACCAGTTGCCTTTTCCGAAAGCAGACAATTAAATTTTTTAGCTATATGAATGAACTTTGGGGGATTTACGTTAAATTCTGAGGAATACTTCCGGCACAGCGGCCTTGCGATGGGGTCCCCATTGAGGCTTGAGCCATGTTTCTGCATGTTTGTTCATGGAATGGTTAGAAAAACATCACTATCAGGGGATCATGGGAAGGGATGTAATCTGGGCTCGTTACGTTGATGACATTCTTGCCGTAGTACCAAAAAACATGAACTTAGAAGAGAAACTCCACGCCCTAAACTCAGTTGATTCCAAAATGCAATTCACTCTCGAAAAAGAAAAGCCAGGGATCATGGCTTTCCTTGACACCGAAATCATACATCAGGATCAGGTCAAATTCAAAGTCTATCGAAAACCGACAAACAAGGAATGCTATGTGCATTTCTACTCTGGTGACAGCGACAGAGTAAAACGGGGAGTAGTTTTAGAGTTTTTTCTTAGAGATTTTCGCATTTGTAGTAATGGATACCTCGATGAAGAGATTGAGCATATAATTTCATCTTTTACAAAGCTGAAATATCCGAAGGGATTTCCGCTCAATCTAAAACAAAAAGCTTTAAACTCACGAAAAAAGTATACGGTAGGGAAGACAAAGAAAAAGGACGAACGATACTTAACGATACAAATTTGTAGGTCAGCCGAAACGATTGCTAGCCAGCTCGAAACAACGGGCTTTAAAGTAGCACGTCTGGGAAAAAGGTGGGTGATATGTTGGCAAAAAAAAACAAGAAAAGACAAGGCAAGCGTGGCAGGCAAGAGTGTCGTTTGTTACCGAGCGGGCGCGAAGCGCCCGTGAGGTTTCTAGTCAACTTACTAGACAAATTTACATTTGACCCGGTCCGACCCGGCCCGACCCGGCCATACAGACGTTTTTCGGAAGCTAATAACTGTGCAAACACTGCTCCGATTGAGATTGAGTTTTCACCATTGAATAGGACCATCAAATACATTTTTATTTTGTTATAGTGCGTTCTGATAGGGGCGGTAACAAGGAATGCTATGGTGGAAAAACGATGTTTCTGGGTGCGCGTGGCACACCCAGACGTCGAAAGGAAAAAAATAATTATTGATCAAAAATGGCTTGATTTATCTAAGCATTTTTGTTGTTGTATACGCTGAAGCATGTAGCGCTCAGGACGTACCCCCTTTGGCGGATTAGAGAAAGGAGATCACGTACAATTGAATTTAAAAAAAATATTATCGAATCCCCTTTGGCGGATTCGAGAAAGGAGATCATGTACAATTGAATAAAACTGAATTTTTATGTTGGCATGCATGGAGGCCTGGCAATTTGTATGGGGACTAAAAGGACTAAAAGGACTATGTGTTACTACCACGTGTGCTGTCGTACCATTTCATATTTCAAACCTGTTTTAGCTTTGTCAGTGCGCGCCCGCTCCGTCATCGCCCAAAAAGGCGTTTTACTGGTAAAGTACCATGCGGGGCTTGTAGCATATATAGGTGAAACTGGGAGGGGTATTGAAACGAGATTTAAAGAACTTAAAAGGGACATTCGAAACTACATGGAACACAGCGCGTTTGTAGTCCATGCAAAGAAGACCAACCACCTGCCAAATTGGGATGGAGCCGGGATTTTGGCCTCCTGCAAAAATGGAGAAAATGGCAAAGCCACCGAAGCAGCATGTATTGCTACCAACAAAACTATTAATATTAGGGTTGGGTGGGTCTATGTATGAAATGGGCAAAATCAGCGGCAGCATTCGGTATTAGATAAGTAAGCGGTTCGTTAGGATGTCATCTATATTTGTATACGTGTTAATTTTTCTAGACGATTTGTCCAAGGCGGTACTGTATGAAATGTGTCACATGATTATTTTAATGAGAAATCAAGACCATGAAACTGCGATGCGTTCTTTGGTGTATACTTTGTGTTATTTTAGGAAACCGATACTGACGAAGACTTAGTGTCGAAACGCGTTTATCGGATTGTATTGTTCCTGTATGTTTCAAACTTGTTTCAACTGCATGTAACGTAGTCTATCTATAATATTGTTTGCCTATTTGCCCATGCTAAGCTGACACTCTGAATAATGATTATGTCTATGATTGTGGATTGGACTGTACAATTATGACTTGTCCTGATGACTGATGTGTAATTCGTAATTACAAATTTGCATGTTAAATCCAATTGTTTTCAGAAATTAAAAGCGGGTGACACCTTACCCAATTTTGCAATTGTATATTTTGTATTAATTTCTCATCAGTGTTAAACAAGTAACAATTAAACTTGTATTGTATTGTATTGTATATGATGAGTCAAATTTAGTCGACTCAAATTTATTGTTGAGTCTAGTCGACTCAATTGTTTCAAACAGCACTTGAGTTAAGAATCGGGTAGATTCAATTTTTAAAATCAGCACTTGAGCAAAGAGTCGAGTCGTTTTTTGTCTTCAAACAACACTTGATTCAAGAGTCGGGGCATTTCTTCGGCTGTTGAGTCAGACTTGAGTGGACTCAAAACAATGAGTGGTTGCAAGTGTCTGGAGCAGTTGGCACGTGGAATGCGCTGCCACCAGCCGTGAAAGCCGCTCCGTCCAGGCGCGCGTTTGAAGCCGCATTGGCAGAGGTGAAAAAAGTTAGCGACACGCCAACGCACGTTGCTGTCAGCTGAATGGACTATGAGACAGCTTCCCAGTTTGTTTTTCATAGAGCTGTCTTGAGATGTCGCCTTGAGCTGGCTTGAGCTGTCGCCTGTCAAAGCCTCATCGAGAAACATGCAAAGTTCGCTATTTTGATTTACTAGCAGTGTCTCTTTGCGACAGCCGCCATATAAATATTCCGGCGTCGTGACTGCCTGCCTATGTTAAAATCCCATAGGCGTCGGAAGCATACCGGCGGGACTGCTATCAGCTGTCTACAGTGCGACGTTTGTGACGCAGTTTTACAACTTACCCGTTGAAAGTTGACCTTATCATGTAATTTGGTTGCAAAATCCTCCGTTAGATGTCGCTACCTGTTTCCCATGATGTATAGTTTAAAGTCTTTTTTAAGTTTTATTTTTAGTAATTTAAGCTTAAAACAAAAGAGATAAATAATTGTGTTTTGTCAGGCACAAAACAAAACCAAAAGACAACATTTGGGAAGTATAACATAGCGGCACCTAGCGGCAAAGAGTGGCAAAAAAGCATCAACTTTTAGTGGGCGTCATTTAAATGTGTGCGAGAGAGTGCTTGTTGGCGGCTAGCATGTTGAGAGTCTCTAATCTCTATGGCCTTGGTGTTGAGGGTTAGTTGGAGGGTGATTTTTCATTGAATGAGGGTGTGATGCCTTTCTAACCATGGGGAAAGTAACTGACAATGCTCTATCGAGGCAAGGGGCGGGCTGTGGGCACCGGGATTGTAACCATTAAGCGGAGCTTCGCTGGTGGCGTAATGCGCGTTAAGAACGCGTCGTTCGGTGTTGGGGTAAGTGCCAAGTGAGCAAGGTGGAACGCGCTTAACCAAGATGAAGTATCAAGCATCCAACAAGCAGGTATATTCATGTTATTGTGCTAAGTTGTTAAGTTAAATCCATACACGTCATTTCCTTACCAAATTGTTACTGTTAATTGCAGAAATGTTGTAAATAAGTCAAGCAATTAATGCATTTTTGGGATACGTGGATAACAATGAGACATCAAGCCATTGAACATCATCTGAATGGGATCAGTGGAATTAATTGTCAATGTAACAACAAGTGTTTTGGTTCAATGAACAAACCTAGATCTTGCAACATGTTGGGCATGCAAGTTTTAGGATGAATTACATGATCACAACCAGTAGTTATACATGCTGTTCAATAATGTCCCTGTCATCTGGAAAAATCAGAGCTGTGAGCAGGGGCGTGGGAATTACTTTGAAGTGGGGGGGGGGGCGAACTTTTTGGCAATCCTATGTCAAAAATGAGGACTGAAGAGAAGCAACGTGTGCCGCTCTTTTCCGTACCCAATGCTGCTTATTGCCAATAGTATGACATATATTTAAGGAAATGAGTATCAATATCATATAAGGAAATGGGTCGCCTAACAAGCAAAGAAAAACTAGAGAATAGCTGGTAAACATGAAGAAGATGTGACACTGGTACTAGGGTCACACAAAGTCGGAGAAGCGGAACTGGAGAAGCGGAACAAACAACGTGCCTGAATCCAGAACCGGCGGGCTTGACTTACTCCCAAACCTGAGGTAGCTGGTTAGGTGATGTGCTGGTTAGGTGAATTAAAAGTGGGTGACACCTTACCCAATTTTTCAATTGTATATTTTGTATTAGTTTCTCATCAGTGTTAAACAAGTAACAATTAAACTTGTATTGTATTGTATTGTATATGATGAGTCAAATTGAGTCGAGTCAAATTTATTTTTGAGTCTAGTCGATTCAATTGTTTCAAAAAGCACTTGAGTCAAGAATCGGGTAGATTCAATTTTTAAAATCAGCACTTGAGCAAAGAGTCGAGTCTATTTTTTCTTCAAACAGCACTTGATTCAAGAGTCGGGGCAGTTCTTCGGCTGTTGAGTCAGACTTGAGGCGACTCAAAACAATGAGTGGTTGCAAGTGTCTGGAGCAGTTGGCACGTGGAGTGCCCTGCCACCATCCGTGAAAGCCGCTCCGTCCAGGCGCGCGTTTGAAGCCGCAATAGCAAGAACCGAGTGCATAACGTGAGCGAATGCCACCAAATAGTCCGTCAAGCTATTCTCATCAGTGCCTATGCAAACTGTTGTTAATTGTGTCTTGTACTGCAAATGTTTTTACCACATGTACAGAAATCGAAATAGTCCACGAAATATCGCGTGGGCAGCCAACCGTTTTCTAAGTCATCAATGGATGTATTAATTAAATGTGTTCCGGTGTGATATCCGATTAACGTAGATAATGTAGGGTGGTGCATTCACCATACTTAATGGTGGCGGCAGGCCCGGCCCAGGTCCGGCCCAGGCCCGGCCCAGGCCCGGTCAAATGAATAATATTGAGGCCCAGGCCCGGCTCAGGCCCGGTCAAATTAATAATATTGAGGCTCAGGCCCGGTCCGGCCCGTTCAGATTAAGCATATCATTATTTTCACAAAATTTGCAATCACTATCCTAGCAAATTTACGTGTATACTATAAATGTGAAACAATGAACCAACTATACTAATAAAAAAAAAAGTCACAGCCCCAGCAACAGCGTGTTGCTGTGTAAGTGAACTGCTGGTTAAAATATTTTAAAGCTGACCTGAGCTTCTGCGCATTACCTCAAATTATCAGCCCAGGCCCGTCCAGAGCCCGGAGCCAAGGCCCGTCCAGAGCCCGGTTATTTCCTTAAAGTGGAGGTCCGTCCAGAGCCTGGTGATTTCCTTAAAGTTGAGGCACGGCCCAGGCCCGGCTCATGGCCCGGCCCATGGCCCACAGGGTCAGCCCGGCCCGTGGCGAACTCTGCTTCACTTCACTAAAATTGTAGGTACTGTGTTTATTCATGTATGCTATTCTAATATATCTGGAGGCGGAGCATAACGCTGTAATCAGCCGACCACCGACCACCGACCACCGACCGCCGACCGCCCACCGCCGACCGCCGACCACCGACCACCGACCACCGGTGGCCAGCGGTCGATGGTCGATGGTCGGTGGTCGGTGGCCAGTGGTCGATGGTCGGTGGCCAGTGGTCGATGGTCGATGGTCGGTGGTCGGTGGCCAGTGGTCGATGGTCGGTGGTCGGTGGTCGGGAGATTTATTCTCAGTATTACTGACCGTGTTTATTCTACCCGGTCTGCGTAGTGTCACTGCGTTGTGGCAGAAGTATAAATGACGGCGAGCAGAGGCGGTGCCGGGAACTCTATAAATGACGGCGAGCAGAGGCGGTGCCAGGGACTCTCTCTCTATAAATGACGGCGAGCAGAGGCGGTGCCAGGAACTCTATAAATGACGGCGAGCAGAGGCGGTGCCAGGGACTCTCTCTATAAATGACGGCGAGCAGAGGCGGTGCCAGGAACTATCTCTATAAATGACGGCGAGCAGAGGTGGTGCCAGGAACTCCCGGTCTTCGAAGTCACTCATCCAGGTAGAATGGAAGATCATTATTTGCAGTGTGTTCTATTAAACATTCTGGTATTTAAAATGAGAGATATGCTTTGTTTATAAAATACGTAGACAATTATAGCAGAAAGCAACTCTACCTATACGCAATATCGTGGGCTCAACCCATCGTTTATATCCCGATTAAATCTGATTCCACTTTGCAGTAGTTCCACATTGCAATGCACGAAACTGAAAACACCAAATAATTCATGAATTCGATCAAGTCCAGAACTATAGCAGCTGGTGCCGTTGTGCCTTCCCCTCCCCTCCCCCTGCCTGGGGGCGCCTATGACAGGGCGACCGCACTCATCAGTCACCACAATCCAAAACATACCAGGCCAGTCAACTGGCTGACGAGCAGCAGAGAACATCTCACTCCGATAACGAGCAGCGAACGAAAGCCTTCGCAGGATGCAGCTTTCGGCAGGCGTTATGCGCCCCACGGGGTTCCGCAGCCTCCGTGCGACCCTGCTGGTCATGGTCACCTGTGCTCTCTTTGTGCTGTGTGCGCCGGCGAGAGTCGAGTATGGGCAGCCCGACCGGTCAGCTAATGCGCAGAGTATGGCGACAATGGCGGACATGCCGGCGGAGGATCGTCGCGAGGCGATGGCCGCTGCGGCTCGGAGGGACGGCACCTGTGGGGCGGATATGGCCAGCAACCACAGCCTAGATACACCAGGTAAGAGTGAAATTATACCTGTGGATTTAACGGCGACCACAGTCTAGATACGCCAGGTAAGAGTAAAATTAGACCTGTGGATTGAACAGCAATCACAGCATGGTAAGGGACCAGGTAACGGACAAGTAGATTGATCAAGAGGGTCACCAACAACATTAAGGGTAAATTATCTCCGGATACTCTGGTTGAGACGAGAAATAAAATGGGACGGGATTAATTTGTGGGAGTATTCATACATTCCAAATATTGTCCTTGGTTTTGGCTGGATTAAACTAGATCTAAAATAGATAACTCAGTTAAAATATATTTAAAACAGTGTTGGAATAGACTACATCTAGCGGTTCTATTATGTACTTGATTAGCTTTGTAATACCTATCGGAAGCACAATTCATGGATGTGATCGATGCATAGATGTCGATTTATATACTTTTGCGGTGGCCCTCGCACCCTCCCCCCCCCCCCCATGTTGAGTTCGCCCCCACCCTCAATGTACTCCCCCCCCTAATGGTTACCCTCGGTCTCCCCCAATGTTTTCGGCCGCTGGCGGATCCAAGAGGGGGCAAAGCGGCCAAGCCTTCCACACCGCCTGAAATCGGCAAGCAAATTGACACGTTTCCTATTTCAAAAGAAAATCTAAGCAGCTTTTACTAAGCAACGTTTGTTTTAGATCACCTCTTCATGTATAAAGAGGCGAAATCCGGTGAATTTAATATACATGTGTGAGACTTTTTGGGATTTCCTCCCCAAACCAACTGTTTTGCCTTTCTAGATCCGCCCTAGTCTCTGGCCTCAGATTAGGTACCTGAAACATACAGGTTTCATTTGCAGTGATTCATGGAACCAAGCTTCTGATAATTTGTTTAGTTCTACGAACCGTAGACTACCTAATACCACCTTCGTCACGTCGCACGACGAAATCGAGGGAATATCAGTGAGACAATGCTTCTCTCCTATGTGAAGTTTTTAGTCGTTTCCTTCTCTTGCAATCTGGAGGCATTGATTTGGAAGTCGTATTTTCGCGCCGATTTGAGTTTGGACATGTCAATAGTCTCCGTGCTGCGTGGTGCGCGTGAAATTTCACCTCGTACCCATGAACAGGAGTCATGACTGGTCACTGGAGTTTTTAGACAGTAGAGTGACAGTATTAGAAACGGACATTACAAACAGGGTCGCAGCCAGACCTTCAGAAAGGGGGGGGGGGCAAGCCCCTGAGAGAGGCCCCACCCCAAAAAAAATACCCCTGGATATGATAAATTCTACGGATTTCGGCCACTTTATTTTGTGAGGCCCCCCTTTAACAATTTTTTCTTCGTCTACTTTTGATGAGCTGGATTGGACCAGGACCCTCAGTAGGCATTGTACTGAGCGCATTACTAATTTGTATTGTTACGTACAGGAGAGAAAACCTATCTCAGCTGACAACAGGTGGGGGTCGGCTTTTGAGTGTGGGGGCGGCTGAAATGACGAAAAAAATGTCCCCCATTTTGATACGTGTATTTAAGCCTTTGCAGCATTTTTTATGTGGATATTCTGTTATAGTAGGTAGGTGTGTACTTGTTAGTTAGCGCCGCGAAGCGGAGCGATTTTTTACGGTTTTGCCTGATAAAACCCAGAAATATAGACGGTGGGCTAGAAACCCCTGGGCAGGCTCGAGAGCAGACAGACTCAATGGCCCCCTGGATAAGCTGGATAGAGGATAATAAGCTAAAAAATGTTATTCATTCAATTCACCGTTACGACGAACTGATGATGATGATTATGGCTTCGTTATGACGATGACTACCGATGTGACTCCGCGAAGCGGCGTGAACATTTTAATTTTAGGTCCTGGAAAACGAAATGTTAATATTGGAACCAGACCGTGAGGTGAGATGGCTTGAGGAGATGGTCCTGGCCTGTTTCCACTATTAGCTCTTCGGTCCAACAAATTGTGCACCACTGGAGCAGCTTCCGGGTGCCGATCTCCTCGTCTTTACGTTCGTGTCACCTTTTTCGGAACTCGACAGACTATCTAAACATGTAGCCTGCTTGAAACTTAAAAGTTAATATTCTATGAAGGGAATGGGCCCTGGGGCCAGCAATTACCGCCAAGGAGAGCCTCTGCCAGACACTCAATGAAATTATTTTTCCCATTTTCCAAATTTGTATAAGCAATTGCGAAACTTGTGTCATGCAGCGAAGCGGCGCGAAATTTTCCAGTTTTTGAGATAGCTGGATTTTAACTGCACTGCAAAGGCAATTTTTACGATAAATGGTTAATTTTGCCCGCAAAAAGTGTGTGTGTGGGGGGGGTCGACCTTCCCTGCCTTCTAAAAGTAGGGGGAGTTTGCCCAGACCCCCCCCCCCCCCGACACTCCCGTCAGCGACGCCCCTGGCTGACAAATATTGCAGCACACACTCTCCTGAGAAGGAAATTGTTAAATTGTTTTCCACTACCATCCCTCCCCCCCCCCCCGAATTCAAAAACGCATCAGATGTATCAACAACAACAAAATTAACCCAATAAAACATTGCACCAGGTGGGTCAGAGTACAGCACATTACCGCAACCCCTGGGCAGGCTCGAGGGCCCCGTTCACAGACTCAATGGCCCTCTGGATAAGCTCGAGAGGGCCCTGAACAGACTCAATGGCCCCTTGGCAAGCCGAGAGGCCCCTGAGCAGACTATAATAGCCCCTGGGCAGGTTCGAGAGGCCCCTGAACAGGATCAATGGACCATTGGGAAAGCTCGATAGGCCCCTGAACAGACTATAATGGCCCCTAGGCAGGTTCAAGAGGCCCTTGAACAGACTCAATGGGCCCCTGGGCAAGCTCGATAGGCCCCAGGGCAGGTTCGAGAGGCCCCTGAACAGACTCAATGGGCCCCTGGGCAAGCTCGAGAGGCCTCTGGGCAGGCTCTAATGGCCCCTGGGCAGGTTCGAGAGGCCCCTGAACAGACTCGATGGGCCTGTGGGATAACTATAATGGGCCCCTAGGCAGGTTCAAGAGGCTCCAGAACAGACTATAATGGAACCCTGACCAAGCTCGAGAGGCCCCTGAACATACTCAATGGGCCCCTGGACATGCTCGACAGGTCACTGGGCAGGTTTGTCGGACCGTGGGTGGGCTCAATTGGCCCCCGGGCCAGTGGACAGCTCTAAAAGTCCCTGGACAGGTTTTGGGGCCCCTGAGTGGGCTCAATGGCCCCAGGGCATGCTCAAAAGGTCCCTGGGCATGTTTTTGCGCCCTTAACCCTATTTGTAACAGGCTCCTGGCTACCCCTATTTGTAACAGGGGGGGGCGGATTCCGCCCCCCCCCCGGAGATCTCGAGATCTACCCGTCCGATTTTCAAAAATGAAACGGTGTTTGGTTCCCCTCAACACGATCTACATTTATAAATAATATAAAAAAATACATTTGGGATAGGGGGGCAACAGGGGGGCAAAAACTCCAAATTTTAGTGGAATTTTTGATCCAATATAGCTTTCATGTTTATCGACCGATTTTAACACAACTAATAGGAATCGATAGAGATTGAATCGGAAACTGATACATGCCGGTGACGTTTGAAAATCCAAAATCATAGGCGTGTGCAGGTCACTCAATATGGGGGTGAAGTAAATGCGTAATAAAACCATTTTTTGATGTTGTTTTTTTGATAAATGAAATGGTATGTGATTGAGACATTAGACAAAACAGTTATAAATCATATTTTTCCCATAGGCGGTACCAGGCTAGTGAAAAAGGGGGTACAATTTGGAAAAAGTATTAACCACAGACAAGTTGCTACCCAGCACTATAAATATGTTACTGATCGTAGATAGTTCCTTTTTGCATGTTGTACTTCACCATAGGCGTATCCAGGATCCAAACTGGGGCGGCGGAAGACCTTTTGATAAGTATATTATCCGCTATTATGATACTAACTAGTCAACAGTGACTATTTCACTTATAACTTCAATTAACATTGCTTACCCCCCTTTTTACCCTACCTGGACTCGCCTATTATCTTATAATCGTTCGTAGAGTAGCCTGTGGTGCGTGTTTCATCCGAAAACTCCAGTATGTTATGTCATTGTACGCCCATGCCTCTTAGTTTCCTTGCAATAATATGACCCCCTTCTTCCATTCCTGAGCGCGCCTCTTCAAAAAATGACTTTATTCCCTTTTCTGGTCTCATATGTGCATATATCATTATAAGCTAAACGTCTATTGCGCCGTTATCGCTGGCATATCGTCATCACCATGTCAGTCACCCCCTTTTTCATGTGCCTGAACACGCCCCTGAAACTCTATATGTAATAAATTATGCAAATAATGGAAGCAGAAGCTATCTTTTACATCTTGATAGCTATAAATGTCCGTTACATTGCTCTATTGGCTTCCCGCCAAGCATTGAATACTTCCTGGAAACCCCCCTTTTTCAAGCTCCTGGAACCGCCTCTGCCATGCAATTTTTATGATATTTAATTAACATCAACTAATTTGCACTTGTTGCAATCACCGTAAACCGATGTAACTCTTTCATACTTGATGCAGTTAGGAAGAAACCGTGAAGATCGCATTTCCGTATTATCGCCAAATGTCGCCTCCGAACCCACCCAAAACTGTCCCCTGGAACCGCCTCTGTTCAGGTTAAGAACTCAAAATTTTGACTCCAAATGCGGAGTTCAATTCTATGAAAAGTCCCAAAATTTCATGGGCCTGCTCCCAGCCGTTCTAGAGATATCTGCGAAAAACATGAGGGGGGGCGCGGAATCCGCCCCCCCCCCCCCCCCCCCTGTTACAAATAGGGTTAAGTGGGCTCAATGGGCCTCTGGACAGTTTGTTGGGCCCTTGGGCATGCTGAAGAGGCCCCCTGGGCCGGCTTCGAAAGCCCTTCAGCGTCTCTGAGGGCCCTTGACATGCACCAGAGTGACCCTTGCCTGGTTTGAGCGCTCCTTTGTGACTTTTTGAAAGCCATTTAGCTAATGCAAATGGTATCTGGGCCAATCTCGACGTGCCCCCTGTGACCCGTAAGGGGGGAGGCAATTGCCCCCCTTGCCCCCCCCCCCCCCTGGCTGCGCCCCTGATTACAAGTCCTGGATGGAAATAGAATCTTAGGACCCCGTTTTGCGTGCCGTAGCCAGGGCTGCAGAGACGACATAATTTTAGCAACTCCGACTACGACTCCGACTGCGGCCTAAAAAAATCGCCTCCGACTCCAACTTCGACTCCGGCCTATATCTGTTCTCCAACCGCATGCTAGAAAGAAATATCCGCAATGCCATCTATTTTTCCGGGTGTCTTTATTCTTAACAGTATCGAGAACAATGCTACGCCGTCCGAGCACGGGCGCGGCGTGCCGGCCGCGCATCCAGCCCAGTCGCGCTCGCCTGCAGGCGGCCCTAAACGACTGAAATCGACCAAAAATTGGCATCTTTTCTGATTTTTAAGGAAATCTAAATAACTTTTGCAAAGTAAGTTTGTTTTATACATAGTTAAATACACCAGCGAGCTAGATCCTTTGTGGTTCTGCCACACCCACTGGCCAGTATTTTGCTGAACACGTCAAACTCACAGGATGTAATCAAGCCATAGATACCTAAGACCCTGCTATCTCGGATTTGTTTTTATATCATCGGTCAGTTTTGTGACCTTCCCATTATAAGTCAACGAGACAATATACAAATATTTTCGTATCAGAGGGTACGCATTATATCAGAATGATTATTTTAAGATTATGCTATTATAGCTCATTATTGATGACTCAAGTACAATTATTGCTCAGTGACCCCTGCAAGAAGTGAGGTCATCTGAGGTGACCAGCACTTCTTAGCCAATAACTATTGATAGCATAAAAGGAAGATAAGAACGCGACACCACTGTATATGTCTCGTCGAGACGCGTCCGACATTGCGCTACACGACATACCTGGTTCACCACATGACTTGAGCTCACCACATGACCTGAGTTGCCTTGACCTGAGCTCAAATTTTGAATTTGACTTAGGTAACCTGGTCACCATGGTATTATGCGAATCACCTTGACGAAACGAGCACGATGACGTTAAAATGAGCGTCGTGTGACAATAAGAGTCGGTGCGTACAATACGCCAATCATCATCAGATGACGTTAAAATTATTGCCGTATCTTCATCATGCGGAAATCTACCGCTAGATGAATAAACTATTGGTTACATTTTCCACTCATTTTCTTTCGAAAGGGTTGTAAACTTAATGTATATAGGCCGACGACTATTCTACCGACCAAAGTAATCGCCATTGCCAAGAAGTCGACTCCGACTCCGGGCCGGAGTCCGAGTCGGTAAGATTTTAGCGACTCCGACTCCGGCTAAAACTGCCAACTCCGACCGACTTCGACTCCGACTCCGCATCCCTGGTCGTAGCTATAGTATATTTTTGTGTATAGAGGGGTGACCATCTTACCTCCGATTGCCGTCTAGCTTGAACTTTATTGGGGGTGGGTCCGCTTGACCTGACCTATAGGTCAGTTCTACGTCAGGTAACGGCTGTATGTATAGAACCGTGACTTAGAATCCTCCCGGGTAAAACAAAATCAGCAAAGGCGCGCAAATAATAAATAATACGATGCCCAGTAGACATGAAAATGACGGCGCTCCGCGAGGCCGTTTTGTATATTTCCAAAGAATCTTTGAGCGTGTTCAAACAACCCCTAGCAATATGGAGGATAAAGTTTGTCCCCGCATGAAATGCTGGCAATACCGCAACAGTGGTATTGCCAGTCAATGGCGTAAATTTCGAACGCCATTGCACGGGGGGGGGGGGTTGGAATATCGGCCCCTGGTTATCTTTCGAACCAATGAGAGCAGCGAGACGCACAAGATGACATTCGAAAGCTCTCAATAAGACGCATTTAAATCATGCTCGATTTTTTTAAGGTAAAATATCAGGCCACGGTAAGGTCAAGGGTCAAAATCGAGGTAGTTGAGTGTATGGGCCATACTTTCCATCCAAAGTCTTCGATTGCGACAATTATCACCCAAAGAGCTCTTAACCCGCCATTCACTGGGGGGCGTTTAACGCCCCCCCCCCCCCCCCCCTCATGAATTTTCGTAATAGCTCAGCAACCAATAGCGCTATCAACGTGAAACGTCGGGTACCTTCTTCGAAATCACGTTTACGTCTTCTGTGGAAAAAATACAAGAAATTTCGTCGTTGTTTTTTAGTTATAGCGAATTTATTAACGTCACTAAACACGAGTTTTACACCAAAATCAACTCAAATGTAACAGACCGTACAAAATGCCATTTTTTTTAGCAAAATACAATCCAAAAACTTTAAGATATCAAATGGCAAGAGCTACAACATGGCTATCTCGAATTTTTGAACATTTTGGTTTATGACCTCCAAAAATTAAAACAAGTTTTTTTAGGAAAATGCCCACAAAATCAAGTTTTTCAAAGATATTCAAAATGCCGGAATAATGTCAGAGAAACACATATGGGAAACTACTATACCAAATTTCAGAATGATATCACCATTTTTGACTGACTTATGGCATATAAAGTATTGGTCACTTCATGACGTCATATTTACAAATTGCATTTTTGGCTTTTATTGACGAGATACAGACAAATCAATTGCACCACTGTATTTTTTAGACAAAATTGATCTAAAAAACGTATTTTTATTTAGATTTATCAATTACATAATTTTGACCTCATTGATCTGAACTTGACCTGAACTTGACATTAACTTCACGTAAATGAAATCTTAGGGTCGTCAAATGACAATCACTATCGAATTCTACATGGAAAATAACTCATAAATATGTGTTGCATGACTTTCGTAGATATTTTGGGCATAGTGACCTTTTGTGACCTGGCCTTGACCTTGGCCAACATCTTGACTTTAGCTCATGCGGGATGTGTATCATACCTTTGCAGCACTTTTGGGTGATCATGGTCGTAATAGAAGGCTTTGGATGGAAAGTATGGCTCATAAACTCAAATACGGTGATTTTGACCTTTGACCTGACCGTGGCCATTTGACCTCACTGTGAAATGTGTGAGCATGATTTAGAGATTCACCTCAGTGAGAGCTTTCGAATGCCGCTTTGCGCGTCTCGTTGCGATCATTGGTTCGGAAGATAGCCGGGGTAGGGGGCGTTTACGCCCCCCCCCCCCCCCCTCACGTGGTCGTCTACCCTCCCCCCCAGTCAATGGCGTTCAGCTGAGACCCCAGTCAATGCCGGGTTAAAGCTAAAATGCACATCCCGCATGAGCAAAAAGTGGGAATTTTGGCAAAGGTCACGGTCAAGGTCAGATCACAAAAGGTAACTTATGCGCAAACAAATATACGAAAGACATGCGACAAACGATGCGACATTTTACCACCCTGGCCTCATTTCAGTGAAGTTAAAACTCATGTGTAGTAACGTCACTAAATTCGCTATATCTCGAATTCTTCTCGTCAAAATTGCTTCATTTATGCACAGAAGACGTAAAGTCGGTGTAGGAGAAGATACCCAATGTTTCACGTTGATGTCGCTATTGTTTTTCGAGCTATTGCGAAAATACGTCAGGGGAGATATCCCCCCCCCCCCCCCCCCCCCCCACCCCCGTCAATGGCAGGTTAACATTGCCGTTTTACTAAGTAAGGGTTCCAAGTAAGGCCTGGGGGCCCTTCTGCAGAATGCAGACCGGTCAAAAACGTTGTTGTGTGGGTCCGACAGAAGTCACTTCATGAGATTTCGTCTGTTTTGGCATTACGAAATGATTTAAGAAAATACTTTCCTTTGTACAAGTTGCCTCCAATTTATTTAAAATGCGTAAAGCATGACGCTGATAGGCTCCCCTTCGATCCGTCCGTTCGCCCCCCCCCCCCCCCCCCCCCCTCAATCGTTTTCAAAAATCGACACCGCTGGATCGATGGATGTGCAATCTAGATGGTATCAGCAACGGCTTGCTTTATATATTATGCACTATGCCTATACCAGAAATGTCTGTCTAAATGCATCCCTGGATGTATAAGACCATACACAATTGCCAGATGGCATTGCGTATCATTTTAATATGTTCCTATTTGAGATGAAACAGCCTGGTCTTGACGTAGAACTTCAACCCTGTTAAACTTCACAGATATTACAAGCATCGTAGATCATCACGCAGTTACCCACTGCCCCATTATGAAGCAATGCTTCTAAAAAACGGGAAATCACCATATTCCCTTGCACAGGGCAACCAGAATTCAACCGCAGTCACATGCCTTCACCGTGTTCAGGTCTTCCCGTCAGTTTACGCGCAGGGTGTCACGTGAGTGTAAACCTGCACCGTGAATTGCGGACGGCACCACTGAGAAGGGAAAACCCGGCTCGTCATCTTCTCCGCATCGAAAGCATTGCATAGGTGATGATTAAAGAGGACAATTCACCAATGTGTGGGGTTTTAAAGTAGGGTGGTAGGCCCCATAGGCGTAGAAACAGGGGGCCGGGGCCATGGCCCATCACTTTTCAGTTTTGTTAAAATGGACCTGCTAACAAAATATTGCTTAGAGAGAATGTTTTATAGCAAAATGTTCGCACAGACGGGAAGAGGCACAAATATGCAAATATATCTTCTATAGGGAGGTTGGGTTTCTCTCAAGACGAAATCAAAGTTTCACTGGCCAGTGGCCACCACCCCCTCCCCCCCCCCCCCCCACACTTTTCGTGACGTTCCTACATCCCTGGTAGGACCACCTGTAAACCAGGCTGAAAACTTTGGACCCAACCCTAGTTTGCCATAATATCTTGCCGCCAACCCTAGGTTTGACATACTATCTTACCGCCAACCCTAGTTTGCCATAATATCTTACCGTACGAATTGTCAGTTTAATCAGCAACAGACTTAGCATATCCTCACGGATTTCCTGGTTTAAAGGTGGTACTAATATGGCGCAGAGGTAGTGTCACCTCTTCCTGCATCCGAAATCGTTCGATCCCCGGCGGATTCCCTGTACCAGGTGTCATCTGTCCATCACTATCAGTGGCCATCTTGGGACAGGGCGAACAGTCTCGAGGGCAGTGGTCATCTCGGGACAGGGCGAACAGCCTCGAGGGGCAGTGGCCATCTTGAGACAGGACGAACAGTCTCGAGGGCAATGGCCATCTTGAGACAGGACGAACAGTCTCGAGGGCAGTGGCCATCTTGAGACAAGGGACGACCAGTCTCGAGGGCAATGCGCCATCTTGAGACAGGACGAACGAGTCTCGAGGGCAGTGGCCATCTTGAGACAGGGGCGAACAGTCTCGAGGGCAGTGGCCATCTTGAGACAGGACGAACAGTCTCGAGGGCAATGGCCATCTTGAGACAGGACGAACAGTCTCGAGGGCAGTGGCCATCTTGAGACATGACGACCAGTCTCGAGGGCAATGGCCATCTTGAGACAAGACGAACAGTCTCGAGGACAATGGCCATCTTGAGATAGGACGAACAGTCTCGAGGGCAGTGGCCATCTTGAGACAGGACGAACAGTCTCGAGGGGCAGTGGCCATCTTGAGACAGGACGAACAGTCTCGAGGGGCAGTGGCCATCTTGAGACAGGACGAACAGTCTCGAGGGCATACGACCGTACTAATTGCGCTGTCGTAAAAATAACAAACACGCCTTATCACGTACACTGCCGGGAGAGGGGGTTGATTTCCGTCACCCCCTCCGGTTTTTCATGAATAGCGGGAAAACGGCTGCGCGCAGCGCCGCGAAATTTGGCACAGCTGTTTGGGCATCGGTCACCCACAAGGGTGTGGAAATGTTTACCCCCAGGTCTTCTCAGGCCAGGTCAGCAGGTCAAGTCAAGTGACCCCACCTCCAAAAACGTTTACGGTCGTGCGCACAGCCAAAATGATTGACCAAACGGTTTGAAAATCACATGATGTCATCAGGTGATAAGTAGTTGTTTTCCTCAATTGGCTTATCTCGATTTTTTTATATCGGTGACATAAGATCAGGTCGATTTCGTGATCTCCCCATTATAAGTCGATGTGGAAAAATGAAAACACGAATTCATAGGAAATGGCCAAATTTGACCAATTTCACCAGATCCACCACTCTTGTGCCAAATGCAAAGCCCCATGCATGTTATGTTATATGACCTCTACGAGGTCAACTCAGGTGACCCCCCAGGTCACGTATGGTTTGTCGTCTATAACTATTTACCAAATACAGGTAGAGCAATGGAGTTTTTCACCATTGTATTCGGCTTGTCGAGACGAATCAATTTATGTAAGGGTTGACTCTGACCTGACCTAAGGTCAGGTCAATTTTTGGATACGACCTAACTAGGTAACCCAATGTATGATTCGATGCGTCTCGACGAGGGCAAACACAATGGTGTAATCTGTTTTACTCTATCGTGCTTCTGTCAAAAAAGTTATTCCTTAACAATAATTCGGCATTTTTTTAGAAAGTTTCAAATTCAAGGCCTTCTGCTGACCTAGCTATTAACCTTTAAGTCAATTATGATGGCACTAAAGCGACAGAAAATTCAGTTATCTTTCGAACGTTTTTTCCTGCGCGTCGCTAGGTCTTTCAGTTATCGAGGATATAGGCGTTTTTATCAAGGACACTCATATATATATATATATATTATATAAGTATATATATATATTATATATATATATATATATTATAATATATATATATTATATATATTATATATATATATTATATATAATATATATTATATTATATACCCGAACTTTTACCTTTGGGAGACCTCTGGTGACCTCAATATTCACCTGACCTAAAAATGACCTAAAATACTTTCGATAGAGCCTTTCTCGTGCTATCTAACGTCGTTTTACGCTTCTCATTACTTTGCGTGGTTTTCGAAATCTTATGGGGGGGGCAGAAGTCCACCACGTCAGTACGTGGTTGGCGTGAACCCCCGGCAGTGCGCGTGTTATATATTTGATATAATGTCAACAATAGTAGCGGTGTTGCAACGTCAGTTGGCCGGCGGGTTCCGCTTAACTTGGCCACTGATGTCCTTGTCAAGGTCACGATCAAGTGAGCACACGACATTGTTGACACGAGAGCATTTTGACACAGTGACGGTGGTGCAATGGTGCAGCATCCTGACATATAGAGACACGGTGGTGCAATGGTGCAGCATCCTGACATATAGAGACACGGTGACATATAGAGACACGGTGGTGCAATGGTGCAGCATCCTGACATATAGAGACACGGTGACATATAGAGACACGGTGGTACAATGGTGCAGCATCCTGACATATAGAGACACGGTGGTGCAATGGTGCAGCATCCTGACATATAGAGACACGGTGACATATAGAGACACGGTGGTGCAATGGTGCAACATCCTGACATAGAGACACGGTGGTGCAATGGTGCAGCATCCTGACATATAGAGACACGCTGGTGCAATGGTGCAGCATCCTGACATATAGAGACACGGTGAAATATAGAAACACAGTGGTGCAATGGTGCAGCATCCTGACATATAGAGACTTAGTGTTGCAATGGTGCAGCATCCTGACATATAGAGACACGGTGGTGCAATGGTGCAGCATCCTGACATATAGAGACACGGTGGTGCAATGGTGCAGCATCCTGACATATAGAGACACGGTGGTGCAATGGTGCAGCATCCTGACATATAGAGACACGGTGACATATAGAGACACGGTGGTGCAATGGTGCAGCATCCTGACATATAGAGACACGGTGGTGCAATGGTGCAGCATCCTGACATATAGAGACACGGTGGTGCAATGGTGCAGCATCCTGACATATAGAGACACGGTGGTGCAATGGTGCAGCATCCTGACATATAGAGACACGGTGGTGCAATGGTGCAGCATCCTGACATATAGAGACACGCTGGTGCAATGGTGCAGCATCCTGACATATAGAGACACGGTGAAATATAGAAACACGGTGGTGCAATGGTGCAGCATCCTGACATATAGAGACACGGTGGTGCAATGGTGCAGCATCCTGACATATAGAGACCTGGTGTTGCAATGGTGCAGCATCCTGACATATAGAGACACGGTGGTGCAATGGTGCAGCATCCTGACATATAAAGACACGGTGGTGCAATGGTGCAGCATCCTGACATATAGAGACACGGTGGTGCAATGGTGCAGCATCCTGACATATAGAGACACGGTGACATATAGAGACACGGTGGTGCAATGGTGCAGCATCCTGACATATAGAGACACGGTGAAATATAGAAACACAGTGGTGCAATGGTGCAGCATTCTGACATATAGAGACCTGGTGTTGCAATGGTGCAGCATCCTGACATATAGAGACACGGTGGTGCAATGGTGCAGCACCCTGACATATAGAGACACGGTGGTGCAATGGTCCAGCATCCTGACATATACAGACACGGTGGTGCAATGGTCCAGCATCCTGACATATAGAGACACGCTGGTGCAATGGTGCAGCATCCTGACATATAGAGACACGGTGACATATAGAGACACGGTGGTGCAATGGTGCAGCATCCTGACATATAGAGACACGGTGACATATAGAGACACGGTGGTGCAATGGTGCAGCATCCTGACATATAGAGACATGGTGAAATATAGAAACACAGTGGTGCAATGGTGCAGCATCCTGACATATAGAGACACGGTGGTGCAATGGTGCAGCACCCTGACATATAGAGACACGGTGGTGCAATGGTCCAGCATCCTGACATATAGAGACACGCTGGTGCAATGGTGCAGCATCCTGACATATAGAGACACGGTGACATATAGAGACACGGTGGTGCAATGGTGCAGCATCCTGACATATAGAGACACGGTGACATATAGAGACCTGGTGTTGCAATGGTGCAGCATCCTGACATATAGAGACACGGTGAAATATAGAAACACAGTGGTGCAATGGTGCAGCATCCTGACACATAGAGACACGGTGGTGCAATGGTGCAGCATCCTGACATATAGAGACACGGTGACATATAGAGACCTGGTGTTGCAATGGTGCAGAATCCTGACATATAGACACGGTGGTGCAATGGTGCAGCATCCTGACATATAGAAACACGGTGACATATAGAGACACGGTGGTACAATGGTGCAGCATCCTGACATATAGAGACACGGTGAAATATAGAAACACAGTGGTGCAATGGTGCAGCATCCTGACATATAGAGACCTGGTGTTGCAATGGTGCAGCATCCTGACATATAGAGACACGGTGGTGCAATGGTGCAGCATCCTGACATATAGAGACACGGTGGTGCAATGGTGCAGCATCCTGACATATAGAGACACGGTGAAATATTGAAACACGGTGGTGCAATGGTGCAGCATCCTGACATATAGAGACACGGTGGTGCAATGCTGCAGCATCCTGGCATATAGAGACACGGTGGTGCAATGGTGCAGCATCCTGACATATAGAGACACGCTGGTGCAATGGTGCAGCATCCTGACATATAGAGACACGGTGACATATAGAGACACGGTGGTGCAATGGTGCAGCATCCTGACATGTAGAGACACGGTGGTGCAATGGTGCAGCATCCTGACATATAGAGACACGGTGGTGCAATGGTGCAGCATCCTGACATATAGGGACACGGTGACATATAGAGACACGGTGGTGCAATGGTGCAGCATCCTGACATATAGAGACACGGTGGTGCAATGGTGCAGAATCCTGACATGTAGAGACACGGTGGTGCAATGGTGCAGCATCCTGACATATAGAGACACGGTGGTGCAATGGTGCAGCATCCTGACATATAGAGACACGCTGGTGCAATGGTGCAGCATCCTGACATATAGAGACACGGTGACATATAGAGACACGCTGGTGCAATGGTGCAGCATCCTGACATATAGAGACACGGTGACATATAGAGACACGCTGGTGCAATGGTGCAGCATCCTGACATATAGAGACACGCTGGTGCAATGGTGCAGCATCCTGACATGTAGAGACACGGTGGTGCAATGGTGCAGCATCCTGACATATAGAGAAACGGTGGTGCAATGGTGCAGCATCCTGACATATAGCGACACGGTGGTGCAATGGTGCAGCATCCTGACATATAGAGACACGGTGGTGCAATGGTGCAGCATCCTGACATGTAGAGACACGGTGGTGCAATGGTGCAGCATCCTGACATATAGAGACACGGTGGTGCAATGGTGCAGCATCCTGACATGTAGAGACACGGTGGTGCAATGGTGCAGCATCCTGACATGTAGAGACACGGTGGTGCAATGGTGCAGCATCCTGACATATAGAGACACGGTGGTACAATGGTGCAGCATCCTGACATATAGAGACACGGTGGTACAATGGTGCAGCATCCTGACATATAGAGACACGGTGGTGCAATGGTGCAGCATCCTGACATATAGAGACACGGTGGTACAATGGTGCAGCATCCTGACATATAGAGACACGGTGACATATAGAGACACGGTGGTGCAATGGTGCAGCATCCTGACATATAGAGACACGGTGACATATAGAGACACGGTGGTGCAATGGTGCAGCATCCTGACATATAGAGACACGGTGGTACAATGGTGCAGCATCCTGACATATAGAGACACGCTGGTGCAATGGTGCAGCATCCTGACATATAGAGACACGGTGGCATATAGAGACACGGTGGTGCAATGGTGCAGCATCCTGACATATAGAGACACGGTGGTGCAATGGTGCAGCATCCTGACATATAGAGACACGGTGGTACAATGATGCAGCATCCTGACATATAGAGACACGGTGGTACAATGATGCAGCATCCTGACATATAGAGACACGGTGACATATAGAGACACGGTGGTGCAATGGTGCAGCATCCTGACATATAGAGACACGGTGGCATATAGAGACACGGTGGTGCAATGGTGCAGCATCCTGACATATAGAGACACGGTGACATATAGAGACACGGTGGTGCAATGGTGCAGCATCCTGACATATAGAGACACGGTGACATATAGAGACACGGTGGTACAATGGTGCAGCATCCTGACATATAGAGACACGGTGGTACAATGGTGCAGCATCCTGACATATAGAGACACGCTGGTGCAATGGTGCAGCATCCTGACATATAGAGACACGGCGACATATAGAGACACGGTGGTGCAATGGTGCAGCATCCTGACATATAGAGACACGCTGGTGCAATGGTGCAGCATCCTGACATATAGAGACACGCTAGTGCAATGGTGCAGCATCCTGACATATAGAGACACGGTGACATATAGAGACACGGTGGTGCAATGGTGCAGCATCCTGCCATATAGAGACACGGTGGTACAATGGTGCAGCATCCTGACATATAGAGACACGGTGCTGCAATGGTGCAGCATCCTGACATATAGAGACACGGTGGTACAATGATGCAGCATCCTGACATATAGAGACACGGTGGTGCAATGGTGCAGCATCCTGACATATAGAGACACGGTGGTACAATGATGCAGCATCCTGACATATAGAGACACGCTGGTGCAATGGTGCAGCATCCTGACATATAGAGACACGGTGGCATATAGAGACACGGTGGTGCAATGGTGCAGCATCCTGACATATAGAGACACGGTGGTACAATGGTGCAGCATCCTGACATATAGAGACACGCTGGTGCAATGGTGCAGCATCCTGACATATAGAGACACGCTGGTGCAATGGTGCAGCATCCTGACATATAGAGACACGGTGGTGCAATGGTGCAGCATCCTGACATATAGAGACACGGTGGTACAATGGTGCAGCATCCTGACATATAGAGACACGCTGGTGCAATGGTGCAGCATCCTGACATATAGAGACACGGTGACATATAGAGACACGGTGGTGCAATGGTGCAGCATCCTGACATATAGAGACACGGTGGTACAATGGTGCAGCATCCTGACATATAGAGACACGCTGGTGCAATGGTGCAGCATCCTGACATATAGAGACAAGGTGGCATATAGAGACACGGTGGTGCAATGGGGCAGCATCCTGACATATAGAGACACGGTGGTACAATGATGCAGCATCCTGACATATAGAGACACGGTGGTACAATGATGCAGCATCCTGACATATAGAGACACGGTGACATATAGAGACACGGTGGTGCAATGGTGCAGCATCCTGACATATAGAGACACGGTGACATATAGAGACACGGTGGTACAATGGTGCAGCATCCTGACATATAGAGACACGGTGGTACAATGGTGCAGCATCCTGACATATAGAGACACGCTGGTGCAATGGTGCAGCATCCTGACATATAGAGACACGGCGACATATAGAGACACGGTGGTGCAATGGTGCAGCATCCTGACATATAGAGACACGCTGGTGCAATGGTGCAGCATCCTGACATATAGAGACACGCTAGTGCAATGGTGCAGCATCCTGACATATAGAGACACGGTGACATATAGAGACACGGTGGTGCAATGGTGCAGCATCCTGCCATATAGAGACACGGTGGTACAATGGTGCAGCATCCTGACATATAGAGACACGGTGCTGCAATGGTGCAGCATCCTGACATATAGAGACACGGTGGTACAATGATGCAGCATCCTGACATATAGAGACACGGTGGTGCAATGGTGCAGCATCCTGACATATAGAGACACGGTGGTACAATGATGCAGCATCCTGACATATAGAGACACGCTGGTGCAATGGTGCAGCATCCTGACATATAGAGACACGGTGGCATATAGAGACACGGTGGTGCAATGGTGCAGCATCCTGACATATAGAGACACGGTGGTACAATGGTGCAGCATCCTGACATATAGAGACACGCTGGTGCAATGGTGCAGCATCCTGACATATAGAGACACGCTGGTGCAATGGTGCAGCATCCTGACATATAGAGACACGGTGGTGCAATGGTGCAGCATCCTGACATATAGAGACACGGTGGTACAATGGTGCAGCATCCTGACATATAGAGACACGCTGGTGCAATGGTGCAGCATCCTGACATATAGAGACACGGTGACATATAGAGACACGGTGGTGCAATGGTGCAGCATCCTGACATATAGAGACACGGTGGTACAATGGTGCAGCATCCTGACATATAGAGACACGCTGGTGCAATGGTGCAGCATCCTGACATATAGAGACAAGGTGGCATATAGAGACACGGTGGTGCAATGGGGCAGCATCCTGACATATAGAGACACGGTGGTACAATGATGCAGCATCCTGACATATAGAGACACGGTGGTACAATGATGCAGCATCCTGACATATAGAGACACGGTGACATATAGAGACACGGTGGTGCAATGGTGCAGCATCCTGACATATAGAGACACGGTGACATATAGAGACACGGTGGTACAATGGTGCAGCATCCTGACATATAGAGACACGGTGGTACAATGGTGCAGCATCCTGACATATAGAGACACGCTGGTGCAATGGTGCAGCATCCTGACATATAGAGACACGGTGACATATAGAGACACGGTGGTGCAATGGTGCAGCATCCTGACATATAGAGACACGCTGGTGCAATGGTGCAGCATCCTGACATATAGAGACACGCTAGTGCAATGGTGCAGCATCCTGACATATAGAGACACGCTAGTGCAATGGTGCAGCATCCTGACATATAGAGACACGGTGACATATAGAGACACGGTGGTGCAATGGTGCAGCATCCTGACATATAGAGACACGGTGAAATATAGAGACACGGTGGTGCAATGGTGCAGCATCCTGACATATAGAGACACGGTGACATATAGAAACACGGTGGTACAATGGTGCAGCATCCTGACAAATAGAGACACGGTGGTACAATGGTGCAGCATCCTGACATATAGAGACACGGTGGTACAATGGTGCAGCATCCTGACATATAGAGACACGCTGGTGCAATGGTGCAGCATCCTGACATATAGAGACACGGTGACATATAGAGACACGGTGGTGCAATGGTGCAGCATCCTGACATATAGAGACACGGTGGTACAATGGTGCAGCATCCTGACATATAGAGACACGGTGGTACAATGGTGCAGCATCCTGACATATAGAGACACGCTGGTGCAATGGTGCAGCATCCTGACATATAGAGACACGGTGACATATAGAGACACGGTGGTGCAATGGTGCAGCATCCTGACATATAGAGACACGGTGGTACAATGGTGCAGCATCCTGACATATAGAGACACGGTGGTGCAATGGTGCAGCATCCTGACATATAGAGACACGCTGGTGCAATGGTGCAGCATCCTGACATATAGAGACACGGTGGCATATAGAGACACGGTGGTGCAATGGTGCAGCATCCTGACATATAGAGACACGGTGGTGCAATGGTGCAGCATCCTGACATATAGAGACACGGTGACATATAGAGACACGGTGGTGCAATGGTGCAGCATCCTGACATATAGAGACACGGTGACATATAGAAACACGGTGGTACAATGGTGCAGCATCCTGACATATAGAGACACGGTGGTGCAATGGTGCAGCATCCTGACATATAGAGACACGGTGGTACAATGGTGCAGCATCCTGACATATAGAGACACGGTGGTACAATGGTGCAGCATCCTGACATATAGAGACACGCTGGTGCAATGGTGCAGCATCCTGACATATAGAGACACGGTGACATATAGAGACACGGTGGTGCAATGGTGCAGCATCCTGACATATAGAGACACGGTGGTACAATGGTGCAGCATCCTGACATATAGAGACACGGCGGTGCAATGGTGCAGCATCCTGACATATAGAGACACGCTGGTGCAATGGTGCAGCATCCTGACATATAGAGACACGGTGGCATATAGAGACACGGTGGTGCAATGGTGCAGCATCCTGACATATAGAGACACGGTGGCATATAGAGACACGGTGGTGCAATGGTGCAGCATCCTGACATATAGAGACACGGTGGTACAATGATGCAGCATCCTGACATATAGAGACACGGTGGTACAATGATGCAGCATCCTGACATATAGAGACACGGTGACATATAGAGACACGGTGGTGCAATGGTGCAGCATCCTGACATATAGAGACACGGTGGCATATAGAGACACTGTGGTGCAATGGTGCAGCATCCTGACATATAGAGACACGGTGGTGCAATGGTGCAGCATCCTGACATATAGAGACACGGTGGTACAATGGTGCAGCATCCTGACATATAGAGACACGCTGGTGCAATGGTGCAGCATCCTGACATATAGAGACACGGTGACATATAGAGACACGGTGGTGCAATGGTGCAGCATCCTGACATATAGAGACACGGTGGCATATAGAGACACGGTGGTGCAATGGTACAGCATCCTGACATATAGAGACACGGTGGTACAATGGTGCAGCATCCTGACATATAGAGACACGGTGGTACAATGATGCAGCATCCTGACATATAGAGACACGGTGGTACAATGGTGCAGCATCCTGACATATAGAGACACGCTGGTGCAATGGTGCAGCATCCTGACATATAGAGACACGGTGACATATAGAGACACGGTGGTGCAATGGTGCAGCATCCTGATATATAGAGACACGGTGAAATATAGAGACACGGTGGTGCAATGGTGCAGCATCCTGACATATAGAGACACGGTGGCATATAGAGACACGGTGGTGCAATGGTGCAGCATCCTGACATATAGAGACACGGTGACATATAGAGACACGGTGGTGCAATGGTGCAGCATCCTGACATATAGAGACACGGTGACATATAGAGACACGGTGGTGCAATGGTGCAGCATCCTGACATATAGAGACACGGTGACATATAGAGACACGGTGGTGCAATGGTGCAGCATCCTGACATATAGAGACACGGTGGCATATAGAGACACCGTGGTGCAATGGTGCAGCATCCTGACATATAGAGACACGGTGGTACAATAGTGCAGCATCCTGACATATAGAGACACGGTGGTACAATGGTGCAGCATCCTGACATATAGAGACACGGTGGTACAATGGTGCAGAATCCTGACATATAGAGACACGGTGGTACAATGGTGCAGCATCCTGACATATAGAGACACGGTGGTACAATGGTGCAGCATCCTGACATATAGAGACACGGTGGTACAATGGTGCAGCATCCTGACATATAGAGACACGGTGGTGCAATGGTGCAGCATCCTGACATATAGAGACACGGTGGTGCAATGGTGCAGCATCCTGACATATAGAGACACGGTGGTGCAATGGTGCAGCATCCTGACATATAGAGACACGGTGACATATAGAGACACGGTGGTGCAATGGTGCAGCATCCTGACATATAGAGACACGGTGGTACAATGGTGCAGCATCCTGACATATAGAGACACGGTGGTGCAATGGTGCAGCATCCTGACATATAGAGACACGGTGGTACAATGGTGCAGCATCCTGACATATAGAGACACGGTGGTGCAATGGTGCAGCATCCTGACATATAGAGACACGGTGGTGCAATGGTGCAGCATCCTGACATATAGAGACACGGTGGTGCAATGGTGCAGCATCCTGACATATAGAGACACGGTGGTGCAATGGTGCAGCATCCTGACATATAGAGACACGGTGGTGCAATGGTGCAGCATCCTGACATATAGAGACACGGTGGTGCAATGGTGCAGCATCCTGACATATAGAGACACGGTGACATATAGAGACACGCTGGTGCAATGGTGCAGCATCCTGACATATAGAGACACGGTGACATATAGAGACACGGTGGTACAATGGTGCAGCATCCTGACATATAGAGACACGGTGGTGCAATGGTGCAGCATCCTGACATATAGAGACACGGTGACATATAGAGACACGGTGGTACAATGGTGCAGCATCCTGACATATAGAGACACGGTGGTGCAATGGTGCAGCATCCTGACATATAGAGACACGGTGGTGCAATGGTGCAGCATCCTGACATATAGAGACACGTTGAAATATAGAAACACGGTGGTACAATGATGCAGCATCCTGACATGTAGAGACACGGTGGTGCAATGGTGCAGCATCCTGACATATAGAGACACGGTGACATATAGAGACACGGTGGTGCAATGGTGCAGCATCCTGACATATAGAAACACGGTGACATATAGAGATACGGTGGTGCAATGGTGCAGCATCCTGACATAGAGACACGGTGGTGCAATGGTGCAGCATCCTGACATGTAGAGACACGGTGGTGCAATGGTGCAGCATCCTGACATATAGAGACACGGTGGTGCAATGGTGCAGCATCCTGACATGTAGAGACACGGTGGTGCAATGGTGCAGCATCCTGACATATAGAGACACGGTGGTGCAATGGTGCAGAATCCTGACATGTAGAGACACGGTGGTGCAATGGTGCAGCATCCTGACATATAGAGACACGGTGGTACAATGGTGCAGCACCCTGACATATAGAGACACGGTGGTACAATGGTGCAGCATCCTGACATATAGAGACACGCTGGTGCAATGGTGCAGCATCCTGACATATAGAGACACGGTGACATATAGAGACACGGTGGTGCAATGGTGCAGCATCCTGACATATAGAGACACGGTGGTGCAATGGTGCAACATCCTGACATATAGAGACCTGGTGTTGCAATGGTGCAGCATCCTGACATGTAGAGACACGGTGGTGCAATGGTGCAGCATCCTGACATATAGAGACACGCTGGTGCAATGGTGCAGCATCCTGACATATAGAGACACGCTGGTGCAATGGTGCAGCATCCTGACATATAGAGACACGGTGACATATATAGACACGGTGGTGCAATGGTGCAGCATCCTGACATATAGAGACACGGTGGCATATAGAGACACGGTGGTGCAATGGTGCAGCATCCTGACATATAGAGACACGGTGACATATAGAGACACGGTGGTGCAATGGTGCAGCATCCTGACATATAGAGACACGGTGACATATAGAGACACGGTGGTACAATGGTGCAGCATCCTGACATATAGAGACACGGTGGTACAATGGTGCAGCATCCTGACATATAGAGACACGCTGGTGCAATGGTGCAGCATCCTGACATATAGAGACACGGCGACATATAGAGACACGGTGGTGCAATGGTGCAGCATCCTGACATATAGAGACACGCTGGTGCAATGGTGCAGCATCCTGACATATAGAGACACGCTAGTGCAATGGTGCAGCATCCTGACATATAGAGACACGGTGACATATAGAGACACGGTGGTGCAATGGTGCAGCATCCTGCCATATAGAGACACGGTGGTACAATGGTGCAGCATCCTGACATATAGAGACACGGTGCTGCAATGGTGCAGCATCCTGACATATAGAGACACGGTGGTACAATGATGCAGCATACTGACATATAGAGACACGGTGGTGCAATGGTGCAGCATCCTGACATATAGAGACACGGTGGTACAATGATGCAGCATCCTGACATATAGAGACACGCTGGTGCAATGGTGCAGCATCCTGACATATAGAGACACGGTGGCATATAGAGACACGGTGGTGCAATGGTGCAGCATCCTGACATATAGAGACACGGTGGTACAATGGTGCAGCATCCTGACATATAGAGACACGCTGGTGCAATGGTGCAGCATCCTGACATATAGAGACACGCTGGTGCAATGGTGCAGCATCCTGACATATAGAGACACGGTGGTGCAATGGTGCAGCATCCTGACATATAGAGACACGGTGGTACAATGGTGCAGCATCCTGACACATAGAGACACGCTGGTGCAATGGTGCAGCATCCTGACATATAGAGACACGGTGACATATAGAGACACGGTGGTGCAATGGTGCAGCATCCTGACATATAGAGACACGGTGGTACAATGGTGCAGCATCCTGACATATAGAGACACGCTGGTGCAATGGTGCAGCATCCTGACATATAGAGACAAGGTGGCATATAGAGACACGGTGGTGCAATGGGGCAGCATCCTGACATATAGAGACACGGTGGTACAATGATGCAGCATCCTGACATATAGAGACACGGTGGTACAATGATGCAGCATCCTGACATATAGAGACACGGTGACATATAGAGACACGGTGGTGCAATGGTGCAGCATCCTGACATATAGAGACACGGTGACATATAGAGACACGGTGGTACAATGGTGCAGCATCCTGACATATAGAGACACGGTGGTACAATGGTGCAGCATCCTGACATATAGAGACACGCTGGTGCAATGGTGCAGCATCCTGACATATAGAGACACGGCGACATATAGAGACACGGTGGTGCAATGGTGCAGCATCCTGACATATAGAGACACGCTGGTGCAATGGTGCAGCATCCTGACATATAGAGACACGCTAGTGCAATGGTGCAGCATCCTGACATATAGAGACACGGTGACATATAGAGACACGGTGGTGCAATGGTGCAGCATCCTGCCATATAGAGACACGGTGGTACAATGGTGCAGCATCCTGACATATAGAGACACGGTGCTGCAATGGTGCAGCATCCTGACATATAGAGACACGGTGGTACAATGATGCAGCATCCTGACATATAGAGACACGGTGGTGCAATGGTGCAGCATCCTGACATATAGAGACACGGTGGTACAATGATGCAGCATCCTGACATATAGAGACACGCTGGTGCAATGGTGCAGCATCCTGACATATAGAGACACGGTGGCATATAGAGACACGGTGGTGCAATGGTGCAGCATCCTGACATATAGAGACACGGTGGTACAATGGTGCAGCATCCTGACATATAGAGACACGCTGGTGCAATGGTGCAGCATCCTGACATATAGAGACACGCTGGTGCAATGGTGCAGCATCCTGACATATAGAGACACGGTGGTGCAATGGTGCAGCATCCTGACATATAGAGACACGGTGGTACAATGGTGCAGCATCCTGACATATAGAGACACGCTGGTGCAATGGTGCAGCATCCTGACATATAGAGACACGGTGACATATAGAGACACGGTGGTGCAATGGTGCAGCATCCTGACATATAGAGACACGGTGGTACAATGGTGCAGCATCCTGACATATAGAGACACGCTGGTGCAATGGTGCAGCATCCTGACATATAGAGACAAGGTGGCATATAGAGACACGGTGGTGCAATGGGGCAGCATCCTGACATATAGAGACACGGTGGTACAATGATGCAGCATCCTGACATATAGAGACACGGTGGTACAATGATGCAGCATCCTGACATATAGAGACACGGTGACATATAGAGACACGGTGGTGCAATGGTGCAGCATCCTGACATATAGAGACACGGTGACATATAGAGACACGGTGGTACAATGGTGCAGCATCCTGACATATAGAGACACGGTGGTACAATGGTGCAGCATCCTGACATATAGAGACACGCTGGTGCAATGGTGCAGCATCCTGACATATAGAGACACGGTGACATATAGAGACACGGTGGTGCAATGGTGCAGCATCCTGACATATAGAGACACGCTGGTGCAATGGTGCAGCATCCTGACATATAGAGACACGCTAGTGCAATGGTGCAGCATCCTGACATATAGAGACACGCTAGTGCAATGGTGCAGCATCCTGACATATAGAGACACGGTGACATATAGAGACACGGTGGTGCAATGGTGCAGCATCCTGACATATAGAGACACGGTGAAATATAGAGACACGGTGGTGCAATGGTGCAGCATCCTGACATATAGAGACACGGTGACATATAGAAACACGGTGGTACAATGGTGCAGCATCCTGACATATAGAGACACGGTGGTACAATGGTGCAGCATCCTGACATATAGAGACACGGTGGTACAATGGTGCAGCATCCTGACATATAGAGACACGCTGGTGCAATGGTGCAGCATCCTGACATATAGAGACACGGTGACATATAGAGACACGGTGGTGCAATGGTGCAGCATCCTGACATATAGAGACACGGTGGTACAATGGTGCAGCATCCTGACATATAGAGACACGGTGGTACAATGGTGCAGCATCCTGACATATAGAGACACGCTGGTGCAATGGTGCAGCATCCTGACATATAGAGACACGGTGACATATAGAGACACGGTGGTGCAATGGTGCAGCATCCTGACATATAGAGACACGGTGGTACAATGGTGCAGCATCCTGACATATAGAGACACGGTGGTGCAATGGTGCAGCATCCTGACATATAGAGACACGCTGGTGCAATGGTGCAGCATCCTGACATATAGAGACACGGTGGCATATAGAGACACGGTGGTGCAATGGTGCAGCATCCTGACATATAGAGACACGGTGGTGCAATGGTGCAGCATCCTGACATATAGAGACACGGTGACATATAGAGACACGGTGGTGCAATGGTGCAGCATCCTGACATATAGAGACACGGTGACATATAGAAACACGGTGGTACAATGGTGCAGCATCCTGACATATAGAGACACGGTGGTGCAATGGTGCAGCATCCTGACATATAGAGACACGGTGGTACAATGGTGCAGCATCCTGACATATAGAGACACGGTGGTACAATGGTGCAGCATCCTGACATATAGAGACACGCTGGTGCAATGGTGCAGCATCCTGACATATAGAGACACGGTGACATATAGAGACACGGTGGTGCAATGGTGCAGCATCCTGACATATAGAGACACGGTGGTACAATGGTGCAGCATCCTGACATATAGAGACACGGCGGTGCAATGGTGCAGCATCCTGACATATAGAGACACGCTGGTGCAATGGTGCAGCATCCTGACATATAGAGACACGGTGGCATATAGAGACACGGTGGTGCAATGGTGCAGCATCCTGACATATAGAGACACGGTGGCATATAGAGACACGGTGGTGCAATGGTGCAGCATCCTGACATATAGAGACACGGTGGTACAATGATGCAGCATCCTGACATATAGAGACACGGTGGTACAATGATGCAGCATCCTGACATATAGAGACACGGTGACATATAGAGACACGGTGGTGCAATGGTGCAGCATCCTGACATATAGAGACACGGTGGCATATAGAGACACTGTGGTGCAATGGTGCAGCATCCTGACATATAGAGACACGGTGGTGCAATGGTGCAGCATCCTGACATATAGAGACACGGTGGTACAATGGTGCAGCATCCTGACATATAGAGACACGCTGGTGCAATGGTGCAGCATCCTGACATATAGAGACACGGTGACATATAGAGACACGGTGGTGCAATGGTGCAGCATCCTGACATATAGAGACACGGTGGCATATAGAGACACGGTGGTGCAATGGTGCAGCATCCTGACATATAGAGACACGGTGGTACAATGGTGCAGCATCCTGACATATAGAGACACGGTGGTACAATGATGCAGCATCCTGACATATAGAGACACGGTGGTACAATGGTGCAGCATCCTGACATATAGAGACACGCTGGTGCAATGGTGCAGCATCCTGACATATAGAGACACGGTGACATATAGAGACACGGTGGTGCAATGGTGCAGCATCCTGATATATAGAGACACGGTGAAATATAGAGACACGGTGGTGCAATGGTGCAGCATCCTGACATATAGAGACACGGTGGCATATAGAGACACGGTGGTGCAATGGTGCAGCATCCTGACATATAGAGACACGGTGACATATAGAGACACGGTGGTGCAATGGTGCAGCATCCTGACATATAGAGACACGGTGACATATAGAGACACGGTGGTGCAATGGTGCAGCATCCTGACATATAGAGACACGGTGACATATAGAGACACGGTGGTGCAATGGTGCAGCATCCTGACATATAGAGACACGGTGGCATATAGAGACACCGTGGTGCAATGGTGCAGCATCCTGACATATAGAGACACGGTGGTACAATAGTGCAGCATCCTGACATATAGAGACACGGTGGTACAATGGTGCAGCATCCTGACATATAGAGACACGGTGGTACAATGGTGCAGAATCCTGACATATAGAGACACGGTGGTACAATGGTGCAGCATCCTGACATATAGAGACACGGTGGTACAATGGTGCAGCATCCTGACATATAGAGACACGGTGGTACAATGGTGCAGCATCCTGACATATAGAGACACGGTGGTGCAATGGTGCAGCATCCTGACATATAGAGACACGGTGGTGCAATGGTGCAGCATCCTGACATATAGAGACACGGTGGTGCAATGGTGCAGCATCCTGACATATAGAGACACGGTGACATATAGAGACACGGTGGTGCAATGGTGCAGCATCCTGACATATAGAGACACGGTGGTACAATGGTGCAGCATCCTGACATATAGAGACACGGTGGTGCAATGGTGCAGCATCCTGACATATAGAGACACGGTGGTACAATGGTGCAGCATCCTGACATATAGAGACACGGTGGTGCAATGGTGCAGCATCCTGACATATAGAGACACGGTGGTGCAATGGTGCAGCATCCTGACATATAGAGACACGGTGGTGCAATGGTGCAGCATCCTGACATATAGAGACACGGTGGTGCAATGGTGCAGCATCCTGACATATAGAGACACGGTGGTGCAATGGTGCAGCATCCTGACATATAGAGACACGGTGGTGCAATGGTGCAGCATCCTGACATATAGAGACACGGTGACATATAGAGACACGCTGGTGCAATGGTGCAGCATCCTGACATATAGAGACACGGTGACATATAGAGACACGGTGGTACAATGGTGCAGCATCCTGACATATAGAGACACGGTGGTGCAATGGTGCAGCATCCTGACATATAGAGACACGGTGACATATAGAGACACGGTGGTACAATGGTGCAGCATCCTGACATATAGAGACACGGTGGTGCAATGGTGCAGCATCCTGACATATAGAGACACGGTGGTGCAATGGTGCAGCATCCTGACATATAGAGACACGTTGAAATATAGAAACACGGTGGTACAATGATGCAGCATCCTGACATGTAGAGACACGGTGGTGCAATGGTGCAGCATCCTGACATATAGAGACACGGTGACATATAGAGACACGGTGGTGCAATGGTGCAGCATCCTGACATATAGAAACACGGTGACATATAGAGATACGGTGGTGCAATGGTGCAGCATCCTGACATAGAGACACGGTGGTGCAATGGTGCAGCATCCTGACATGTAGAGACACGGTGGTGCAATGGTGCAGCATCCTGACATATAGAGACACGGTGGTGCAATGGTGCAGCATCCTGACATGTAGAGACACGGTGGTGCAATGGTGCAGCATCCTGACATATAGAGACACGGTGGTGCAATGGTGCAGAATCCTGACATGTAGAGACACGGTGGTGCAATGGTGCAGCATCCTGACATATAGAGACACGGTGGTACAATGGTGCAGCACCCTGACATATAGAGACACGGTGGTACAATGGTGCAGCATCCTGACATATAGAGACACGCTGGTGCAATGGTGCAGCATCCTGACATATAGAGACACGGTGACATATAGAGACACGGTGGTGCAATGGTGCAGCATCCTGACATATAGAGACACGGTGGTGCAATGGTGCAACATCCTGACATATATAGACCTGGTGTTGCAATGGTGCAGCATCCTGACATGTAGAGACACGGTGGTGCAATGGTGCAGCATCCTGACATATAGAGACACGCTGGTGCAATGGTGCAGCATCCTGACATATAGAGACACGCTGGTGCAATGGTGCAGCATCCTGACATATAGAGACACGGTGACATATAGAGACACGGTGGTGCAATGGTGCAGCATCCTGACATATAGAGACACGGTGGTGCAATGGTGCAGCATCCTGACATATAGAGACCTGGTGTTGCAATGGTGCAGCATCCTGACATGTAGAGACACGGTGGTGCAATGGTGCAGCATCCTGACATATAGAGACACGGTGGTGCAATGGTGCAGCATCCTGGCATATAGAGACACGCTGGTGCAATGGTGCAGCATCCTGACATGTAGAGACACGATGGTGCAATGGTGCAGAATCCTGACATGTAGAGACACGGTGGTGCAATGGTGCAGCATCCTGACATATAGAGACACGGTGGTACAATGGTGCAGCATCCTGACATATAGAGACACGCTGGTGCAATGGTGCAGCATCCTGACATATAGAGACACGCTGGTGCAATGGTGCAGCATCCTGACATATAGAGACACGGTGACATATAGAGACACGGTGGTGCAATGGTGCAGCATCCTGACATATAGAGACACGGTGACATATAGAGACACGGTGGTGCAATGGTGCAGCATCCTGACATATAGAGACACGGTGGTGCAATGGTGCAGCATCCTGACATATAGAGACACGGTGACATATAGAGACACGCTGGTGCAATGGTGCAGCATCCTGACATATAGAGACACGGTGACATATAGAGACACGGTGGTACAATGGTGCAGCATCCTGACATATAGAGACACGGTGGTGCAATGGTGCAGCATCCTGACATATAGAGACACGGTGACATATAGAGACACGGTGGTACAATGGTGCAGCATCCTGACATATAGAGACACGGTGGTGCAATGGTGCAGCATCCTGACATATAGAGACACGGTGGTGCAATGGTGCAGCATCCTGACATATAGAGACACGTTGAAATATAGAAACACGGTGGTACAATGATGCAGCATCCTGACATGTAGAGACACGGTGGTGCAATGGTGCAGCATCCTGACATATAGAGACACGGTGACATATAGAGACACGGTGGTGCAATGGTGCAGCATCCTGACATATAGAAACACGGTGACATATAGAGATACGGTGGTGCAATGGTGCAGCATCCTGACATAGAGACACGGTGGTGCAATGGTGCAGCATCCTGACATGTAGAGACACGGTGGTGCAATGGTGCAGCATCCTGACATATAGAGACACGGTGGTGCAATGGTGCAGCATCCTGACATGTAGAGACACGGTGGTGCAATGGTGCAGCATCCTGACATATAGAGACACGGTGGTGCAATGGTGCAGAATCCTGACATGTAGAGACACGGTGGTGCAATGGTGCAGCATCCTGACATATAGAGACACGGTGGTACAATGGTGCAGCACCCTGACATATAGAGACACGGTGGTACAATGGTGCAGCATCCTGACATATAGAGACACGCTGGTGCAATGGTGCAGCATCCTGACATATAGAGACACGGTGACATATAGAGACACGGTGGTGCAATGGTGCAGCATCCTGACATATAGAGACACGGTGGTGCAATGGTGCAACATCCTGACATATAGAGACCTGGTGTTGCAATGGTGCAGCATCCTGACATGTAGAGACACGGTGGTGCAATGGTGCAGCATCCTGACATATAGAGACACGCTGGTGCAATGGTGCAGCATCCTGACATATAGAGACACGCTGGTGCAATGGTGCAGCATCCTGACATATAGAGACACGGTGACATATAGAGACACGGTGGTGCAATGGTGCAGCATCCTGACATATAGAGACACGGTGGTGCAATGGTGCAGCATCCTGACATATAGAGACCTGGTGTTGCAATGGTGCAGCATCCTGACATGTAGAGACACGGTGGTGCAATGGTGCAGCATCCTGACATATAGAGACACGGTGGTGCAATGGTGCAGCATCCTGGCATATAGAGACACGCTGGTGCAATGGTGCAGCATCCTGACATGTAGAGACACGATGGTGCAATGGTGCAGAATCCTGACATGTAGAGACACGGTGGTGCAATGGTGCAGCATCCTGACATATAGAGACACGGTGGTACAATGGTGCAGCATCCTGACATATAGAGACACGCTGGTGCAATGGTGCAGCATCCTGACATATAGAGACACGCTGGTGCAATGGTGCAGCATCCTGACATATAGAGACACGGTGACATATAGAGACACGGTGGTGCAATGGTGCAGCATCCTGACATATAGAGACACGGTGGTGCAATGGTGCAGCATCCTGACATATAGAGACACGGTGGTGCAATGGTGCAGCATCCTGACATATAGAGACACGTTGAAATATAGAAACACGGTGGTACAATGATGCAGCATCCTGACATGTAGAGACACGGTGGTGCAATGGTGCAGCATCCTGACATATAGAGACACGGTGACATATAGAGACACGGTGGTGCAATGGTGCAGCATCCTGACATATAGAAACACGGTGACATATAGAGATACGGTGGTGCAATGGTGCAGCATCCTGACATAGAGACACGGTGGTGCAATGGTGCAGCATCCTGACATGTAGAGACACGGTGGTGCAATGGTGCAGCATCCTGACATATAGAGACACGGTGGTGCAATGGTGCAGCATCCTGACATGTAGAGACACGGTGGTGCAATGGTGCAGCATCCTGACATATAGAGACACGGTGGTGCAATGGTGCAGAATCCTGACATGTAGAGACACGGTGGTGCAATGGTGCAGCATCCTGACATATAGAGACACGGTGGTACAATGGTGCAGCACCCTGACATATAGAGACACGGTGGTACAATGGTGCAGCATCCTGACATATAGAGACACGCTGGTGCAATGGTGCAGCATCCTGACATATAGAGACACGGTGACATATAGAGACACGGTGGTGCAATGGTGCAGCATCCTGACATATAGAGACACGGTGGTGCAATGGTGCAACATCCTGACATATAGAGACCTGGTGTTGCAATGGTGCAGCATCCTGACATGTAGAGACACGGTGGTGCAATGGTGCAGCATCCTGACATATAGAGACACGCTGGTGCAATGGTGCAGCATCCTGACATATAGAGACACGCTGGTGCAATGGTGCAGCATCCTGACATATAGAGACACGGTGACATATAGAGACACGGTGGTGCAATGGTGCAGCATCCTGACATATAGAGACACGGTGGTGCAATGGTGCAGCATCCTGACATATAGAGACCTGGTGTTGCAATGGTGCAGCATCCTGACATGTAGAGACACGGTGGTGCAATGGTGCAGCATCCTGACATATAGAGACACGGTGGTGCAATGGTGCAGCATCCTGGCATATAGAGACACGCTGGTGCAATGGTGCAGCATCCTGACATGTAGAGACACGATGGTGCAATGGTGCAGAATCCTGACATGTAGAGACACGGTGGTGCAATGGTGCAGCATCCTGACATATAGAGACACGGTGGTACAATGGTGCAGCATCCTGACATATAGAGACACGCTGGTGCAATGGTGCAGCATCCTGACATATAGAGACACGCTGGTGCAATGGTGCAGCATCCTGACATATAGAGACACGGTGACATATAGAGACACGGTGGTGCAATGGTGCAGCATCCTGACATATAGAGACACGGTGGTGCAATGGTGCAGAATCCTGACATGAAGAGACAATGGAAAAGTAGCAAAGAGGAAAATGAGGGTGAATAATTTGAGTCAAACCCTGTCCCATTTCACCATATCCCACGATTTGACTAGTTGCGCCTTGCCATTGTTCCAGGCTTGTGCACGCTGGAGGCCTCCAGAGAGGTGGTAGTGCACTTAAAAAGCTGCAGCTGTAGGCCCAGAGAAACGGTCATTTCGCTGCACGATGCACCTACACCCAACATGGTAAGCCTCAACTTACAACAAGGTATGCACTGTTTATTGTTTAACCCTATTTGTAACAGGGGGGCGGATTCCGCCCCCCCCCCCCCCCCTCCGTCATGTTTTTCGCAGATATCTCCAGAACGGCTGCGAGCAGGCCCATGAAATTTTGGGACTTTTCATATAATTGAATACCGCATTTGGAGTCAGAATTTTGAGTTCTTAACCTGAACAGAGGCGGTTCCAGGGTACAGTTTTGGGTGGGTTCGGAGGCGATATTTGGCGATAATACGGAAATGCGATCTTCACGGTTTCTTCGTAACTGCCTCAAGTATGAAGGAGTTACATCGGTTCACGGTGATTGCAACAAGTGCAAATTAGTTGACGTTAATGAAATATCATTAAAATGTCATGGCAGACGCGGTTTCAGGGGCTTGAAAAGGGAGGGGGGGTTTCCAGGAAGTATTCAATGCTTGGCGGAAAGCAAATAGAGCAATGTAAGGGGCATTTATAGTTATCAAGATGTAAAAGATAGCTTCTTCTTCCATTATTTGCACAATTTATTACATATAGAGTTTCAGGGGCGTGTTCAGGCACATGAAAAGGGGGGTGCCTGGCTTGGTGATGACGATATGCCAGCGATAACGGCGTAATAGACGGTTAGCTTATAATTATATATGCACGTATGAGGCCAGGAGAGGGAATAAAGTCATTTTTCGCAGAGGCGCGCTCAGGAATGGAAGAAAGGGGGTCATATTATTGCAAGGAAACTAAGAGGCATGGACGTACAATGACATAACATACTGTAGTTTTCGGATGAAACACGCACCACAGGCTTTTCTACGAACGATTATAAGATAATAGGCGAGTCCAGGTAGGGCAAAAGGGGGGTAAGCAATGTTAATTGAAGTTGTAAGTGAAATAGTCACTGTTGACTAGTTAGTATCATAATAGCGGTTAATATACTTATCAAAAGGTATTGAGCCGCCCCAGTTTGGATCCTGGATACGCCTATTATGAAGTACAACATGCAAAAAGGAACTATCTACGATCAGTAACATATTTATAGTGCTGGGTAGCAACTTGTCTGCGGTTAATATTTTTTCCAATTTTACCCCCCTTTTTCACTAACCTGGTACCGCCTATGGCAAAAAAAATATGATTAACTGTTTTGCCTAATGTCACAATCACATACCATTTCATTTCTTAAAAAAACATCAAAAATAGTTTTATTACGCATTTACTTCACCCCCATATTGAGTGACCTGCACACGCCTATGATTTTTGAATTTTCAAACGCCACTGTCATATATCAATTTCCAATTCAATCTCTATCGATTCGTATTAATTGTGTTAAAATCGGTCGATAAACATGAAAGCTATGTTGGATCAAAAAATACCACTAAATTTTGTGGTTTTTGCCCCCCTGTTGCCCCCCTATCAAAAATTTAGATTTTTGTATTATTTAGAAATGTAGATCGTGTTGAGGGGAACCAAACGCCGTTTCATTTTTGAAAATCGGACGGGTAGATCTCGAGATCTCCGGGGGGCGGAATCCCCCCCCCCCTGTTACAAATAGGGGTAGCAGGAGCCTGTTACAAATAGGGTTAAAGCTATGCATTGTTTTGAATGCGTAGCACATTGTGATAGTTACACGAGCAACAGTGTTGAATATACACAGTTACACATTGAAGCTACAACAGCCCGTCCAAATTATGTGTGCCGAAAACATAATTTACGACATCATAACACCAGTAAAACGCCTTTTTGGGCGATGACCGAGCGAGCGCGCTCTGGTAAAGCTAAAACAGGTTTGAAATATGAAACGGTATGGGAGCACACGTGGTAGTAACACAGTCATTTTAGTCGCCCAGAAAAATTGCCAGGCCTCAATGCATGCCAACATAAAAATTAAGTTGTATTAAATTGTTCATGATCTCTTTTCTCAAATACGCCAAAAGGGAGTACGTCCTGAGCGCTGCATGCTTCAGCATATAAATTAATGCTTAGAATAGAACAGTCATTTTGTATCAAGAATCATTTTTGCAAGTTTTGTTTGTTCATTGCCACGTTCGCGTGTGCCAACTGTCACGCGCTGTGGCACCATCTCTATCAGAACGCACCATACAAAAGCAACAACATTTATTTGATGGACCTATCCAATGGGGAAAACCCAATCTCCATCAGAGCAGTGGTTGAAAAGTGATTAGCTTCCGAAAAGCATCTGTATGGCCGGGCCGGGCCAGGTCAAATGTAAATTTGTCTAGTAAGTTGACGAGAAACCTCTCGGGCGCTTCGCGCCGCTCGGTAATAATCTCTATAATAATTATCTCGCTCGGTAAAAATCTTCATGGATCATTATCAGGGCTCAAAGGTCAAACGTGTTGTACAAAGCACGACGTTACTGTTGGAATATCGAAGTTGCGCCTGTTATATGATTATTGTAGGGTCATATAGCAATATAGCATAGCAATATGTATTATGCTTGTGCCCAGGTGCTCCGCCACAGGGGGACGGGGGAACGTGTCCCCCCCCCCCCCCCCCCCCCCCCCCCAACATTTTGAGATTTTAACATTACGCCTATGGGTGTTGCATGGAAAAAAATCGACTTCAGAATGCCTCCCCCTCCCCCCCCCCCCCCCCCAACTTTCGGAAGGTGGCGGCGCCCTTGCTTGTGCCCGAGTGATACACTCCACTATTACCAATGAACACGGTTATGTTGATGTTTTCATATATTTTCCATTCAAAGTAAAATATTGAATTATTTTCAATGCTCAACCATGTAAAAAAATCGCAATGCGCCAGGTTATGCATCAGCTACCCACGGACCTCCACTCAGAATGTGCCAGTGCACCAGTGTTCATCGTACACGAACCGTTGTAGCAGTGATGGTGTGGGGCGCTGGGGGGGGGGGGGGGGGGGGGGAGAAACCAAGTCGACTCACGCCCACAATGTATTTGGGCAACAATCTGCCCACAAACGAAACAGAATGAACCGACAGGAGGAGGCGACAAAATGACACCGAATGACGGCCGAGTGTCAACCCGGGAAGTCAGACAACTATCAGATGAGCGACTTGGGCGGGAAACATGGCGCCGAGAAGACAACGAGAAAACTGATCAGGCGATCGGGACTACATAATATGAACCTGAAGGGAGACCAAGCTTTAAACGGTTAACAGCTATATAATGTGATAATATTATATGAGGCTATGATGTATGACAGATTACAAACCAAGTAACTGAATAAATCGGATAACTGAGCACCGTGAGGTCAAGACCAGAAGCGGGAAAACAATTCTGCTTACAGATATACATAAAAGTCGCAAATTACTCTACAGATTGTGGACCAGATAAGTTAAAAGTTATACGAGAAATACAAAGACTGAAAACAAACCGCAGATGAAACACATTAACAATAAACATACAAAGTTACCTAATTATTTAAGCTACAAGAATTCCTGGTAGAAACTAAACGAATTGTAGACAAATCTAGTTGCGGAAATACGGAACGCTAAAGAGCTGCAATAAAAGTGATGACTCACCACAGTACCGACACCGTCTAGCCCATCCCTCCTGTTACAGCTGCCTGCCTCTGTGCTGGTGGTCAATCGATGCAGCGGGCTATTGTGCCAGTATGGGCCATACGTGCCTGGCCACCCGAAACCGCGAAGGCCGTCACTGTGAGTTCAGAGGCGCGGCGCGCGCGCTGCGCGTGCGTGTGTGTGTGTGTGGTGTGTGTGTGTGTTGTGTGTGTGTGTAGTGTGTTGTTGTGTGCGATTCATTAAACTTTCCCCTCCCTCCTCCGGTCATGGCGGACCTCCCCGCCCCTCCGTCCCCTCATGGCAACTTCCCCGCCCCTCCGTCCCCTCATGGCGACCCTCCCGCCCGACCCCCTTCAGGAGTCTCTCCCCTCCCGTCCCGGCGCGCCGGGGCACCCCCCGGCTTCCCTCAGAAGCCATCCGACCCCCTTCTAGGGGTCTGCCCCCCCGGCGACGGTCCTCCTGGACCCCCCGGCTCCCCTCAGGAGCCTCGCCTGGACCGACCCGGGCTTGGCTCCCCCCAATCACCTCGCCACCCGAGGGCCTGCTCTCCTCCTCATTCAGAGGAAGGACGGAGTGACCATGAGGGCACATCCAACCCGTTCGCGGTGCGCCGCAACTGGTGCCCCTCTGCGGAGAGGTGGCCAGCGCGCGCTCCATCCGTTCCGGCGCTCTGCTGGTTCAGACCCTGTCTGGCCAGCAGACTGCCACCCTCCTAGCCATCCCGTCTTTATGGGACAAGGCTTGTGAGGTGACGGCCCCGGACCACATGAATTCCCTGCCAGTGATTCATCCTTGCCCGAAGTCAGCAATCGACTGAGACCGTGCTCCTCCAGGAGGCTAGTGATTCTGGGGGTGACAGAAGTGGTCCCGGATGCGGTCTAAGCGACCAGGCCCCAACCCCCATGGTCCGGCTCGTTTCCGGGGCTACAGCTCCCGGAACGCATCTACTGTGGCTACATAGTAGTCCCACAGTCAAGGAGTGGACCCAAGGGCCACTGCAGTGCAGAGCCTGCTGGCGGTTTGGCCACCACCAGGGCGTCAGTGCACGCCCGCCAGTCCATCTGCGGGAAGTGCGCGAGACGCACGACACAGCCCAATGTGTCCGGTGGCGACACCGCAGCCACTCGCTCGTGTGCTGCGGGGCCGCCCACCCCGCATGGTCCCGTGACTGCCCTGCCCGAGCAATAAGCCGCCGAGCAGACCCGGGCCCGCAAGGCGGTCCCCCCCACCCACCTCCCATCCCAGCGCTGGCCCCCAGCGTCGGGCCCCCGCTGCCCCCATCCCACCGAACCCCACCCGCGCCCTCCCGCTCGGACCTCAAGTGGGTCCACCCCACCGGTGCCACCGCCTGCCCCGTCACAGCGGCGGCAGTGCACAACCCACCGGACGGCAGAGATGCCGAGTCCCCTTCTGTCCCTTCTGGACTCTAGCATCGCCGAGTCACTTCTGGACTCTGGCATGTGCCCCAGCGGCACCCACTCCCCCCCGCGAATCTCTGGCGGAGTCCCCGCTCGGAGGTCCTCTGAGTCTCTGGGACTCTGACGCCCTCTATGATCAGAGCGTCACCCGCCAACTCCCAAACTCCCACCATCCTCCTCTCTCTGAGACAGTCAGTCCCTCACCCTCCTCCCTGCCATCCCTCCCCTCCCCCACCCTCATTCCCAGTCACCTCGTAGCCCCCTCCCCCCCCCCCAGGCCCCTCTGAAGTAACCGCTACCGCCGCAATTTGAGACGGTTTCAACAAGAAATAATTAAACACCTCCAACAAATACTTCATTCAGTTGTTTCAGGAACTACGTTAAATTGTGCTGCTGCTGACGTGGAAGTTGCGGTGTTGGCTGCGGTGTTTTGTTTTCGGGGGGCCCCCTGCTGGATCTGGCCGCGCGGCGAATGGCGGCGCTGTTCGTGACCGTGGCTGATTTGGCGGGGGATTCTGAGATGGGACGCGATTGGTAGATGAGCGTTTTTGCGTTGGGCGGCGGCATGATTCCCTGTCAAATTGGTCGCTAAATCAGGTTGCTGCCGACTGGGGTAGCGTGTAGTTGGCTGCCGGTGTCTTGTTGCGGGGCCCCCTGCTGGGATTGGTAGCGCGGCGAATGGGTTATGGGGCTTGGGGGGCTTGTTCGTTGCGTAGCTGATTTGGGCGGGGGATTTCTGCGATGGGGCGCCGAGATGGTTGATTTGTGCGGGTTTTTGCGTTTGGCGGCGGCATGATTCCCTGCCAAACCAGTCAGAAATAACTTCACTGACTACTGTTAAATCAAGTTACTGCTGACGCGGGAGTTGCGGGTTGGCTGCCGTGTGGTCTTGTTGCGGGGGCCCCCTGCTGGATCTCGGCCGCGCGGCGAATGGCCGGCGCTGTTCGTTGACGTGGCTGATTTGGCGGGGGATTTCTGCGATGGGACGCCGATGGCTGATGTGCGATTTTGCGTTGGCGGCGGCATGATTCCCTGCCAAACCAGATTACACGCCGATGCTGCGCCGCGGTGCGGTGGCTGCTGCGCTGCGGTGCAGTGTCCGCTGCGCTGCGGTGCAGCATGTTAAATTATGTTAAAATCACGTTGCTGCCGACGTGGGGTTGCGTGTTGGCTGCCGGTGTCTTGTTACGGGGGCCCCCTGCTGGATCTCGGCCGCGCGGCGAAATTCGTTGCGTGGCTGATTTGGCGGGGGATTTCTGCGATGGGACGCCGATGGGACGCCGATGTGCGGTCTTGCGTTGGCGGCGGCATGATTCCCTGCCGAATTAGTCGCGCAACGAAAGGTTCCATTGGAATTCGTTGTTCATTTCTTAACGTAATGCTCCTCCCAACCCTCCTCTCCCCTCTACTCCGCTCTTGCCAAAGCCGAGTAGTTGAACACCCGCTGTTTATGTTTTTGTTGTTTTGTTAAATTTTAGGCATTTCGGTCAATATGACCATTGCATGCCTGTGATGAATCATTTGTATTGATATATGTTTAAGTGTCAGTCCTAGAAAAAATGGAGAGTTTGTTTCGTTTCAAACAAAATATTTAGTAAATAATGAAAAGTAGCCGTAACAGATATGGGTGTTCATTATCGAGTAATGAGGGCAGTGCTAATGTATGGAAGATGTTTTGCATTGGGGTATAAATGTCGGACGAAGGAAATTGGATAATGATCGTTTTCGTATATGTCTTGTCTATATTTATATATTTATATGTGTATATATACATATATATATACCATATACTATATACTATATACTATATGCCATATTATATATTCTATATATTATCTTCTATATACTATATTATACAGTATATATGTCTATATATCTAGCAGAGAGACAAGTCAATGGTGGGCTATTGGTGGAATGTAACGAGGAAACGAGATGGATCGAGCCCGACCCAATGCTACACGTATAGCAGGACGTGTCGGCCGCTCCTGATTCGTGTTAGTACGCTGTGGGGCTTGAGGTGAGGGCTGTATTTTGGGAGTCTGGTCGTCACGGGCCGGTCGTGTGCCGCTCTCCTGCCGGCGGTCTGTATGGGCCGAGCCCAAACGAACCATAGCCTGCGGTGCGAGCCTGTCACGGCCGGGCCGAGTGCTGGCGCACCGGGTCACGGGCGGCGGCTCAAGGGCCGGGGAAGCGGTGGTCGTGGTGCTGGTTTCCACTGTGGCTGGTCTGAGAGGTGCCAACAGTTTGAGGGGAGGGAGCTGAGGTAGGGGCTCAGTTTGAGTTTCACATGTGGCCGTTTGCTTTTTCGCTACCTGTGCGTAGGTCTTGGAAGTCGGAGAGGGCGTCTTGTCTTCTACCGCGCGACGTGCCTGTGGGTATGAAATGTTGGAAGATGCCTTCAGGGCGCAAATCTCTTTCTCCTTCTTCCACATGGGACACTGAGTGGAGGTCACGATGTGGTCTGTGGATCCACAGCTCAGGCACTTGGCTGGTGCAGAACAGGCAGAGCCGTCGTGCGGCGCTGCACCGCACTTGTGGCACCGGGCCTCTTGCTTACAAAATTTGACGCTGTGGCCAAATTTTTGGCATTTGTAGCAGCGAAGGGGGTTCGGGATGTAGACGCGTACGTTGTATCTGAGGTATCCAGCGACTAAAGTAGACGGTAGCGTGGTTGTATGGAACGTGAGGACAAGAAGGCTGGTGTCACGCCTCTGTCCGTCACGGAAAGTTGTTAGACGTCGCACGTGCGAGACTCCTTCTGAGCGGAGACCTTCGAGAATGTCCTCCTCGGACATAAATCTCATCTCCGGGGCGAAAACCGTACCCTGTGTGGTGTTCCGAGCATGGTGCAGCGAGACAGTGACCGCCTTCTCACAGAACTTGGTACACTGTAGCAGTTTTTTTGTTTGTGCGTTAGTCTCGGTCTTGACAACGAGTGTGCCGTTTGCCGGAGTTTCGATCTGGAGAGAGGATGAGCCGCAGATGCCTTTGAGTTGTTTGGTGGGCCAAAACACGTTGATTTTGCGGAACGAGACATTGTCGTCGGTAGGTTTAATCACCAGAAACGAGCCATTGGAATCCAGGTACTGGTCAGAAGTCGTGGTCAATGGTGAGCCAGGGTTCCGTGCGTGGTCAGTAGACAAGCGAGGGTCGGTACCGGGAGTGGAGGCATGGGACGAGCGAGGGTCAGTGCCGGGGGCGGAGGTCATGAACGAGCGAGGTTCGGTGCCGGGGGCAGAGGTCATGGACGAGCGAGAGTCGGTGCCGGGGGCAGAGGTCTGGGACGAGCGAGGATCAGTGACCGTGGAGTCAGAGTCCATTGGGAGATCAGGAGAGGTCAGGTTCGGGTCAGAGTCAGAGTCCGAGACATCTTGTTTTCGGCGCTTTTTCCCCATGACGGGGAAAAAGCAAGCAACGGAGCCGGAAAACAATAAACCGAGTGAGAACGAAACCTAAGCAAAGCAAACTAAGCAACGACAACGACAACGACGATGGAAAACGAGCGGAAGCGTGGAAATCGTACCAAGAATCGGCGAAGGTGCGTGAGCGTGTTTCGGTGAACACCCGCCCCTGATAACATATGCCGATGCTGCGCTGCGGTGTGGTGGCCGCTGCGCTGCGGTGCGGTGCTCACTCCACTGCGCTGCGGTGTGGTGTCCGCTGCGCTGCGGTGCAGTATATTAAATCATGTTGCTGCCGACGTGGGGTTGCGCGTTGGCTGCCGGTGTCTTGTTGCGGGGCCCCCTGCTGGATCTCGGCCCCGCGGCGAGGGTTTCTGGCCGTGGCTCCTCGTGACGTGGCTGATTTGGCGGGGGATTTCTGCGATGGGACGCCGATGGCTGATGTGCGATTTTGCGTTGGCGGCGGCATGATTCTCTGCCAAACCAGATCACACGCCGATGCTGCGCCGCGGTGCGGTGGCTGCTGCGCTGCGGTGCAGTGTCCACTGCGCTGCGGTGCAGTATCCACCCTGTCAATCTTGTTTACACTGTTAGGTGATAGTTATCTTGTATTGATAGGTCCCCTCTTAGATTATCTCTACCAAACACGTTTAGCTAAACAAATATAACAGGGGTTTTTTGCCTTGCGCATTTTTGGCCCACCGCGCAGGTTTTTCCCCTTTGCTATAGACGCTGGGTTTTTTATTATTCAGG